>MJUU01038779.1:67585-130500 GCA_002080025.1 Modiolus philippinarum | reverse complement strand
CTTTTGAGGGTTTTTTGGGGGGGGTCAAAATTTGTAGTAGTCAATTAAATGAGGTTGCGCTCAACAAGCTCATATAATATATTATTGATGTTCTACGATGAATGTTGCTATTACAGTTAATAATGGTTCCAGATTTTGTTTTTATTTCTCCAGTATAACGTCTCTCACAAATAACACAATCCCTTCCGCATGTTCCATTTTTTGTTTGTTCTCACCATAATGGTTCTTAAACCAATGAATTGCCTTTCATTACTTTGGCTTTTTTTTCATGAACAACAATGTCAGGTAGAGTTTTGTCTCCGAAATGCACAGAGAGTTTGTTTGTTGTTATTTTTTCTTAACCTTGGAAATTTTTTCAAATATGTTGATGTTTTCGCAGAACTTCATCATCTTCTGGCAATGCCCAGCTGTGAAATAATAAAATTGGCACACATTTTTTTTAACATTTTATACTTACTCGGTATTTGAGTGTTTCATTTCTATCAAACATATCTACCTTTGCTAATTGATCTCCAACATACATTCTTTATATCCCCTTCGCTTGAGATGTTGTGTTAATATGTTTGTCCTTGCTTTTAAGTAATCTTCCTTATTTTCACAAATACGTTTCACTCGAACACCAAGATCATAAGGAATAGATTTTTTTTACAGTTTTAGGATGGTCAGAAAGTTTATGTAGGTGCATATATTTGTCTGTCGGTTTTTTATATAATGTTGATTTTATGAAACCATTTTTTATACTTCATTGCCTGAAAAATTCATTACTGCATGCCTTAATTTAACTTTGATCCTTGTAATGTTGATTAGCTTCACTTTGTTTTAATATTCCCCACACATCGTTAACGTATCTAAAGTAGATTAACGGTTAATCACGAGCTTTTCGTAAGAGCCCATTTTTCCAGCTTCCAATATATGTACTTGCATACAATGTAGTTAATCCAGAGACGCAATCCTATGGCTGTACCGTCTACCTCTAAATGGTGTTTATGGCCAAAGTTATAAAAGGTATTGATAAGAACCATCATGGTAAAAAATATTTAAAAAAATAAACGGAAAATGTGGAAGGAATTGTGTTATTTGTGAGAGACGTTATACTGGATATATTAAAACAAAATCTGGAACCAATATTGACTGTAATAGCAACATTCATTGTAGAACATCATATGTCGTCTATTGAATTTATTGTTTAAGTGAGAGAAACAGAGACCATGGTTAATACAAAATGCAGAATCACTTAACCGACGCACGGAAAAAGATTTTAAGACAAACCAGTTTTCCTGGCCATTCAATTGACAATTTTAAATATGTAGGAATAAATATCAGTAGAAAATAAAATGAAATAAAATGAAGCATATAGACAAACAAAAGAATCCCTATTTATAAAAATATGTAATACAAAACAGGAAGGTCTTAATATGAAACAGTAACGGTATATTGGCGTTTCTACACATCAACATTGTTTTCTGTAAACAATTTGTGTAAAGTATTAAGATCAAGGGTACCGTTATCTGTGACGAAATGTTGTTTATTCTGTTTCTAGTGACATTTTTGTTTTTCATTCGATGAACACGGCTGTGGCGTTGAAATATAATGCAAATACTTTGTTCAAAAGACATTTTACTTCAGATAGAATTTCCGGCTTTTTTCTAGTTAAATGTTTATCAGGTCTGCTCAATTCTTTATAACCTGATCTGTAGTCTCCAAGCTGCATAGACTATTTTTTATTTAAGAACTTAAAATACACCCATCATTTAACATTGCACAGTGTGCAGCTTTTCTGTGTTTGATGTTCGATATCTGGCTTCTTTCGTCTCAAATCATTTGTTCTCTTCACACAGGCCTTATATTCTTAAATACATCGGCAAACGAATACCGAAGCAAGAAATTCATTAATTCCTCTCCTGCGACTGTGGGAAACCCCAATTTGGCTATAATATCCAAATTTTTCTATTATATCCCAATTGGGATATATGGTTATATCGCAATTGTGATATTTGATCAGTTATTTGTTACATGTAATTACATTTCCTGGTTTTAATGTTGCACCATGATACATAGAAATAACAGTGGCGGATCCAGACTTTCTGCTAAGGGTCCGACCAATATTTTTTTTTTCAAGAGGGGGGCCCGGAACCCAATTTTTTTAAGACCCCTAGGAATTTTAAACATTTTTCGACCTAAAGGGGGGGGGGGGCACCCGCCCTAATTCCGCCACTGAATAATGAATATATAGGGTTGGAACTTTCAGGGGATAAAATTCTATTGCTGAAAGGATGATACAAATTTTCTGCAGATCGATTTATGATTAAAAAAAAGTTACTTTGATTTATCGATATCTTGAGATTATATTATAAGCTTACAAACACTCTATGCTGCTTCTCCCGAAAAAATCTGTATCTACGGTCTGATTAAGCAACCTGTGATAGTTAATGAAAAAATGTATGATTTTATAATAAATGAAGTATGGAGAAATAGAAATATGAAAATGTCTTTTGATTTTTTTCTAGAGATTTCTCTCTGTCCATGACTTAAAAATAATTTTAATGTAAAGTTGTATGTTGTAACAATCGTCTTTGAAATCTTAATATTTTAACAATTTTTTATCGTACAATAAGTTGCAAAATAAACGATGAATTTCGCCATTCTGTGAACGTGTGCCAAGGAGCAAACGCTCATCAGCAACATCAAAATCAAGCAATAGGGAAAGCCATTATCCAAAAGTAGTTAAAAAAGAATGACTCCTCACCGAAAATAACGAAATACCAAATATAAAATCTAAAAATATTTTAATATTTCACAGACTTCCCGTTTCCCTTGCTTTAAAAATAAAAAAAATTCACCAGTTGTGATAGTGATAATCTTGAATTTTGACAGAACCAAATGTATATTTTACATTCGTAATAAATAAAAGTGACAACAAAAGTCCAAATCGATCAAAGGGAGAGACCAGTAAGGAGAATCCGTAAAACATACGACAGAATCAGGGAAACACAACCCAACACAGAACATTTTTGGCAAGTCGTCACATTCCCGACTTTGAACGGGCATTTTATATATAAAATGGTGGGTTAAACCAGGTTTAATTATGCATCAACCTCCCGCTTATATGAGGACAAACTAAAGCTTCTGTGTGCCCAGATTGTGTTAAATGTAAAAGCCATAATATTGTCAAAACATTGAATTTTTTTTCACACAGATACACAAGCCTTGTCTCATACAGGTGAAATGTTTTTGTCGCTCGGTGCACAAATCACACTAAAGTGGCATAAAGAGAAACCCCAAAGAAGAAGCATAAACTTAAACAAAACCGTCTGCAATAAAATTGGAATTGAATTTTTATCAATCAAATCTGGATATCGTTCAATAAATTTCTTGAGAAAAACTATTAATCTGCATTTATCGAAGCCCTGATTTAAAAGCTTACGAATTAAACATCTGTGTCGTTGCAAAAAATCTTGATAGTGACTACATGCTCTAGCATAAGGGATTAATTGAGAAATATATACTCAATACGCTGGAGAAGACGGAATATTACTGTCGAGGTGTGGAAAGTTTACAATATCAAAATTGAAATCATCTCTTTTGTCATAAATTCGTGTGCTGCGTGTCATATATATGATAATATTTTGATCAGCACTTTACTATAATTAATGACTTGATTTTTCCAACATCGAACTCTCACGCTATCAATGACAGTTATGTTAAACAGGTGTTTACTTTCACGACAGTAAAGTTTTTTTTCTGTCTGTAACATGCTCGATATATAAAATGAAGTTAGTACAATGTCTTAAATGAATCAAGACCTATGCGCCCAAGCATGTAGCTACATGGAGTTTTACATCAAGAATATGATACTGAGGTTGTCACTGTCGTCAAACTCCAGAAGTGATCTAAATACGAAACAGAATGGCCAGAGTCCATAGTCTCCTTTATTTCAAGTTATAGGGGATATGTTAATGGAATACAGTCGGCAAATTTACTATTATTACGCGACAAGACATCATCAATATATCTGTATGAGTAATTAAAGGATCTAGCCTCTTTAATTATATTTTGTTTGACCAAATTTTGCAAAAGTTTTGTTTTTTAAGTGAAACACATGTCTGCTAAGAGAGGAGCACAATTCGTTACCATTGGAATGCCTATTGTCTGTTTTAATATCGTGCCTCCGAACTGGACAAATATGTTGTCAATGAGAAATTCCAGCATGCTGATCACCTGTTCTTCAGTGTAGTATTGTGTGTTACCCTTTGGTACTTTGTAAGTAAAATAGGTAGGTGTATATGATAAGGCTATATATTTAAAGCTCTGTCCTTTTTTGTAAGTAAATGTGTTCTTGATAAGATCAATCAAACGACTTTTCAATTTCGAATATGGAAGAGTAGTATAGAGTGTAGAAAAATCAAATGTTTTCAACGAGTTGATCTTTGAAAGTGACCGGGTTTTCAAGTTGTTCAGAAGATCTTTTTAATTTTTGAGTATCCACATATGATTGATGCTACTACGTGAATAAACAGTAGTACAGTATTTTAACGGGCCTTCTTTCACAGCAGTAAAAATCTTAGTTAGGATAATGGACACTTCTTTAGTGGAACAATTAAAAGAGCCGGCAATGTACCGTTGTTTGTACGGGCAAATATGAAGTTTGGGTCAAACTAGGCAAATCGATTTGTCGTTGGTAGAAATGTTTAATGACTCCATAAACGATTAATGATTTGGCAGGATTTCATCTTTATTTATAGCAATATTTTTGTATGTTGGGTTGCCTGAACTATTATCTACGCCAAGTTCTTGTATTAGGCAGTCGTAATAGTACTTTTTATACACAGAAACATCATTGTTTGCGGCTTTGTCTGCTGGAACGACAACATACTTTTCGTGAAGGAATGAAAGACAAGATACAGCGTCACAGTCTTTGAAGACAGATTTTGGTGTATTCTGTACACAGTTTTTCAATTTATGTATTCTACGTAACACTAAAGACCGGATAGCTTCTACCCACTCTGACAGTGTGTTGATGTCATCAACTTAAGATTCACGCTTGATCCAGGATCTGGCATATTCCTCAACTGCGTCCATATTACAGTTGATACGTTGAGGTTCCCTGAACTTCGGGCCTTTTGAAATAAATTTCTTGAGGCCATCGTGTTCAATGATATTCAGATTACCTGTAATAACGTGGCAAGATGGTTGGTATATAAATTAGTAGAGTAAACTTCAATATCTAGGTCTTGCAATGCTCTTCTGTAATTTCCCAAAAGCTGTTCTTTCACTTTATATTCCTTCATCCCTCCTCTTCTGTTTTACATGTCCACCCCCTTATTAAATATCTAAGCCTGTCTTTCACTACATTCTGTTAAGATTTAAATGCCAGGTTAATGATACACCATACTCAATTAAAGAAAACAAGTGTCTAAATAATATACTACCCCATTCATCGTGTGTATATATATATATATATATATATACTTTCTTGATGATTCTTTATTTCAAGTTGAAGAACGTTGGATGAATTAGGTATATATTTGCAAGTTTATTGCATGGACTTTATTGAATATATTTTCCTTTTCAACTATTGATATTAATGGTTCGTTCAAAAAAGTAAATTTTGGAAAAAAAAATAGCTTACAATTTTACAGACAAAGTGATACTGATATTAATCCTCGTACACTAAATAAATAAATAATAAGTTAAAAATGAAATTATGTCTTGATGAATAAAAATAGATATACTTACATTGACTGGCTATTGTAATGCATTCAATATATTTAAATCTCATTTTAATTCAGCCTAAGTTAAGATAAGATAAGCTAAGATATTATTTCTCAAATGAGAAATAATATCCCAATTGGGATATTCGAATTTATCCAAATTAGGATATTTGGTCTGTTTTTTAAGGATAATTTCTTCACTTCCAATGGCGCGGAATAAAACAAAATATTGAGAACCTTTATGGTTTAGTCATCAAATGATATATCAAGACTGGAACTGGTTAAATTTTCAAGGCAGGAGACGCGAGAATTCTTTGAAAATACGACTGAATTGAACTGAAGTTTAGTTTGAAAAAATATGCAAAAATATTGAAGCTTCAAACATCACTGCTTCACCCTACAATCGTGGCGTGTATTAATACATGGTCAACAGGAGAAAACTGTAGAAGATATCAGAAGATATTTTAATTTGACTTTTTTTCCCTTCTTCATTTATTTGATAAACAAAAACTATCTTCCTCAAATTTTCACGATTTGCTTAATTCGATAAAGCTTTCTTTCAGAGGAGAACCAAAGAACAATTGTTACTTCCTTAAAGCTTAAATTATCTCAAAATCAAAGTGATTGATTATTTTTAATCATAAATCGATCTGCAGAAAATAAGCAGTATCCGTTTGAAAACAGAAGTACAACCCCCGAAGGGAAGGCTCTAACCCAATAGATTTATATTTTACATGTATGATGGTGCGACATTAATCCCCTGAATATAATTAAGAAATAACTAGTCACATATCCCAATTTGGATAGAGTATCCCGGTTGGGCTATTCCAAGCCTACTAAAGATCTTGAAGCAATACTGTTACAATATCCAACAAATCCCTTAGTAAGATTTGTGTTAATATGCCTCATCATGAATGTTAAATCCGCAATAATAAAAAACGACAACAACAACAAAATTAAAAACAAAACGTGAAAGTTTGTTGTTCTAAATATTTACCTTTTCGGACTCGTTTAACTACATGTCACGATCGTGTCTATTTTTAGGAACAAATGACTAATATATCCACACGTCACCAGTTATGTCTATTTTTAGGAAGCAGGATATGGAATAAGTATTGGGGTATATGATAGGAGTAATATTTTATATTACCCCTCTGCCCCACCGACTATTTTTTTCGTTCCTCAAAAAATAGTCGGTAGTGGAGAGGGGTAATATAACATATTACTATTGTGTTTAAAAAAAAAAAAAAACAGTCGTAGGTGTTAAAAAGCTACACAGAAAAAGTGATAAAAAAAAATAAGAGAAGCCGGGAGTACACCGAATTTAAAACCCTTATTGCGGGTCTAACACAGTAAAAAAAAAATTAAAAACTAGTCATCTGTAATTCTTGACTATAGAAAGAACCTATTCTTCACCTTTTAAATCTCTTATTTTATAAGTAATAGGGTTTGTATTCAAAACTTTTACAATTACACATATTTCTCTTCTCCAACGAGTTGTATAATATTTTCAAATTGATCCTTTTTTTTGTTATTCTTACACGATCATCTACTTTGAATTTAGGTTTTTTATTTTTTTCTTCTTTTTCTGGATATTAATTTTTATACACTCTTGATTGATTTTTAGATTTACTTGCTTCAAATGGTGTCATTTTAATTGAAGAATGTACCGTATTATTATAGTATTACATATGTTGTTTCATTGTTCCTATCCAGCGTTCCACTACACTGCTTTTTTCTTCATTTTCAGTTGAATATAACTTTATGTTATTATCTTTTAACAATTCTTTTACTTGTCGATTATAGAATTCAGATCCTTTATCTGACCATATATACATTGGTTTTCTTTCTTTAAATAATGTTTTAAATGCTTCACTTACCGTTACTCCTGTTTTATTTTTCAACGGAATTAACCAACCATATTTACTAAATACATCTATAACTGCTAATAAATATTTATAGTGTTTATTTTGTTTTGAATATTTTGCATATCTACCAAATCAACTGCCCATGTCTGATCAACAGAATGAACATAAACACGTCTTTTAGGAAAAACACTTACAACTCTGCGATGTAATTCATCTGCTAATTTATTTGTTAGATTTGTTAGCACCATTTTTAAATGACTAAAATTGTTTTCTTAAAAATGACAGAAGGAAAAATCTGTACGAAATGTAAAGAATGTAAACTATTAATTGAGTATCATAAAAATAAATTTAAACCATTAGGTGTAAACTCACATTGTATACAATGTAGAAAACAATTAAAAAAAATACATTATCAAAATAATAAAGAAAAATATAAACAATCTTATCAAGAATTTATGGAAAGAAATCCAGATTATCAAAGTAATTATTATTTTAGAAATAAAATGTAATAATTAAAAATCTTTCTCTAAAAATGACTCCTAAAAATAAAAATTATGTTAAAGAGCTTATCAACAAAAGTGGTGTTAATATAGATAATTATTTTAAAAAGATTAAACCAGATGTTAAAAGATTAGTTTTATCATTTCCTAATGTGAAATTTAATCTTATTATAAAAACTATTTATTCAAAACCTATAGCTATAGACGTTGAAAAAATAGAAAGACATTATAATAGTGGATTCATAAGACTTCAAGCACAAAATGAATTTAATAAAATATATAATTCTATTATAAAAAATTATAAAGTATGGGAAGAAGAACATCAGGGAAAAGAATCTGGTTTAATATTTTACGAAATAGAAAACACAGAAGTTAAAGTTGTTAAAGTAAGAAGTATAAACGGTTCATCTTATTTTGATTTAGGAATAAAATTTAATAGTTTATTAAATATACAAAACAATGATAATTACTGTTTTGCTTATAGTGTAATTGCAGGATTACTATATAAATTAAAAGAAAAACCCGATGAACATAAAGAATATTCCGATATATTTAAAAAAAATGAATAAAAACCCCGCAAGAGCATCAATTTACAAACCTTTTTTAGATCATATTAATATGAAAAATATTAAATTTCCAATAAGTATAAATTCAATAGAAACATTTAAAAAACAAAATGAAAATATAGCTATCAATGTGTTTGGAATTGAAAACAAACTTTTTGATCCTGATGATAAAAAATTTAATAAATTAAATCAAGAAAAAAATTTACGAAATATATATCCAAAATATAGAAGTGAATTTACAGATAGAGTTTATGTTATAGACCTATTATATGTTATTATACATGATAAAAAACATTATTGTTTAATTAAAAATTTTAATGCTTATCTTAATTATAATCATAATCAAAGATATCATTGTAGAAATTGTATTACTGCTTCATATACTACTGAAAAAGCTTTAGAAAAACATAAAAAGGATTGCTTTAAAAATAAACTATTTAAATATAAAATGCCCCAAGAAGGAAGTAAGTGTGAATTTAAAAATCATCATTTTAAATTAAAACTGCCATTGGTTGGATATGCGGATTTTGAAGCAATTAATATAAAGTTAAATTATATGGATGTTGATCTTCGAAAACAAATTAATAAATTAAGAATAAAAAGTAAATCACATGATGTTAATTCAAAAATAAATAATATGATTATTAATAAAATAATAAAAGAAGGAGAGTTAACTGAAAAAAGAGCAAAAACATTTTATCATTAATACATTAATAATAAAATAAATAATAGAGAAACAAAAAAATATATAGATAAAATTAAAGAAAAATATATTGAAAAACATTTTAATAAGTTGATAGATCAAATTTTCGATAAATGGGTTAAAGATGAAAGACCAATAGAAATAAGTGATTATGAAATAAATAAATATTGTGAAATTAATAAACTTTAAAGTAGAAAGATTGATATTAATAGAGAAAACATTAAATTATCTTTTAAAGATAATACAATAAATTTACAACAACAAAAAGTAGTTTCTTATAATTTACAATTAGTTTCTCAATATCCTAATGTTATACCAAATAACCATGAACCTAGTGAAAATGCTGAGGAAGATTTTGTAAAAACATGTTTATATTATAAAGATAAAATTAAATGGGCCTATTATCATGCAGAAAAGGAATTTAAAATATCAAAAGAGAAAAAAGAAGAACTATATAATACTTCTGATTGTTGTTATATGTGTAAAAAGGAATTAGAAAGAAAAGAAAAAATAATTGAACATAACCATTTATCAGGTCAATTTAGAGGAATTTCCTGCTCTAGTTGTAATAGATTAGAATCTAGTGATGGAAAACAATTCCTAATCTTTTTCCATAATAGGAGCGGATATGACTTTCATTTTTTAACAGAAGAACTACTGAAACATGAAAAAAGATATAATAAAGTAAAGGTATTACCAAAGGATAGTGAAAATTACATATCAATAACATTTGGAGATAAATATTTTAAGTTAGTTTTTAAAGATAGTATGAAATTTTTACTGAGTAGTATGGATAACTTGTCAAAAACATTAAAAGATGATCAATATAAAATACTTAAAAAAGAATCATTTATTCATGTTAAAAATCAATTATTTGGATTTTATAATAATGAATTTAGTAAAGAAATGAAAATGCACGAAGAAAGAGACGAAAAATTAATTGAGCATTATACAAATCTTTTATTTGAAGATTTAAAATATCATGCGTATAACGAAAGTGAAAAGATATGGGAAAGAAGTTTTAAAGGTGTATTTCCATATGATTATTTTGATTCTTTAGATAAATCAAAAAATAAATTTTTTCCAGATAAAAAAAAAATTTTATTCTATATTGAATCAAAAAGATATATCAGATAAAGAATATAATCATGGAAAAAAGATATTTGATAGATATTGTGAAACATTTAAAGATTACTTAATGCTTTATCAAAAACTAGATGTGTTAATATTAACCGATGTATTTTAGAATTTTAGAGAACTATGTTTAAAATATTATGAAATAGATCCAGCTTATTGTTATTCAGCACCTGGTTTATCATGGAATGCAGGATTAAGATATACAGGAATAAAATTAGATTTGATAAATGATATAGATATGTTAAATATGATTAAAAAGCGATTAGAGGCGCATTTTCCGGGGTATTAGGAAAACGTTATGTTGAAGCAAATAATAAATTTACTAATAAAGAAAAATTAGATAATCCAAATTATCTTTTTTATATAGATGCTAATAATTTATATGGTGGTGGGATGTCAGAAAAACTTCCGACTGGAAATTTTAAATGGGAAGATGAAGATAAAGATATAAACTATTATTTAGATAAATGTAATGAAGAAAAGGGAATGATTTTTAAAGTGGATTTAGAATATGATCCACGAACAAAATTTAAATTACGAAAATATCCACCTATACCAGTTTTAAGAAATATAAATGAAAAAGAAATATCAGATTATTCAAGAGATTTTTTAGAACAACATAATACTGAATTAGGAAACGTTGAAAAATTAATCTTAGATCTTCATGATAAGAAAGAGTACATTGTACATTAAGATATTCTCAAATATTACATTTCCCTTGGAATAAAAGTAACAAAAATTCATAGTATAATATCCTTTCATCATAAAGCGTGGTTAAAAGATTATATTGATTTCAATACAATCATGAGAGAAAAAGCAGAAAATGATTTTGAAAAAGATTTCTGGATTTACGGAAAAACAATGGAGGATATTTCTAATAGATGTTTAGTAGAATTAGCATATAATCCTGAAGATCTTAAAAGATTAGCATCGAGAGATAATCTAAACGATATTATAGATTACAATGATAATTTTAAAGCAGTATTATTAAATTATAAATCAATGTATTTTAATAAACCTATTTATTTAGGAATGTGTATTTTAGATTATTCAAAATTAGTAATGTATAAATTTTATTATGATATTATTGAAAAATATTTTCTAAATAATGAAATTTTATATTCCGACACGGACGCATTTGTATTAAATATATTCACAGAAGATCTATACTCTGATTTAAAAAAAATAAAAGAAAATTTAGATACATCTAATTATCCAAAAGATCATCCTTTGTATTCAACTGTAAATAAAAAGGTAATATGTAAATTTAAAGATGAATTAGGAGGAAAAATAATGTCAAAATTTATTGGAATAAGAAGTAAAATGTATGGATATGAATATATAGATTTAAGCAAAGTTGAATTTAAATGTACAGCAAAGGGAGTTAATAAAACAACTAAAAAAGAATTAAATTCTGAATCATATGAAAGTTGTTTTTTTGAAAAAAAAGAAATTTATAAAACAATGTTTAATATAGTACATAAGAAACATAAAATATATCTAAATGAGATGATTAAAATTGGGTTATCAACCTTTGACGATAAGAGATGTATCTTAGATAATGGAATAGATACACAACCTTATGGTTTTAATTTATTTTAATTTCCAAGCAACCAAACTAGTTAATGTTATGCCACCAAAAACAAATACAATTTCTCTTCTTTTCTGATCTTCTGATGGAGTATAAAAATCACTTAATTCTGGTTTAAGATCTAAATTTGAAAGTAAATTTAATTGTTTACCAGTAACATTATAATATTCTCTCATTGCCTGGTCAACATCATCAAAAGTTTGAACAGCATGATTTTCTTTTTTTAATTGTTCATTAATATAATCTTATCTTTGAATTCTTCTTTTATTCCATTTTTCTGTTTCTTTTTCTAATTTTTCTATTGCTTTATCATGTCTTATTTTCTCTTCATTTGCATCACTACCCATATGTGAAAATAAATAATTACTACCAGAAAATGCCAAAGCGTTCGTCATTGCCCCTCCTAACATCATTACTAAAGCACTTGCCATTTTTAAGAAAATAAAATAAAATAATCATTTTTTGTTTATTATTTCATAATATCAGCAGGTATAAAACCTTGCTTAATCAACATGTCTTTTGTTGCCATTGCAAGCAGTATATCAATGGATAACATAAAAATATCATTCATGTTAAAATCTACTTTTGGTGCTGACCTTCTAAATACTTTTTTACCTATTTCTGCATATCCAACTGTTAACAATGTTTCCACTCCAGCATGATATAACATATTTGCTATTTGTTTTCCGTCTTTTGGTGTTGCCATTTTTATATATTAAATTTTTGATTTTTTTTATTTGTTCTTATTTTTGAATTCTTATTTTTTTTTAATTCTTCCGTTTCTTTTTTAAATTTATCATGTTTTATTTTTTCTTCTTCTATTTCTTCTTCTATTTTTTTATTATATATAATTCTATTTCTATTTCTTTTTTTAATTCTTCTTTTATTTTTCTATTATATGATTTACATAACACATAAAAAACCAGCTGAAAAAATTAACGTGTCTATAATTAAATTTAAATCTATTTTATCCATTTTTAAAAAAATAAAATTAGCTAAATTCAAAAGGGTAAATTTCTATTTCTTTTTCTATATTTTTAATTTTTTAATTCTTCTATTTTTTCTTCTCTTTCATTTTTTAATTTTTCATATAATTCACATAATTTACATAATTTAAAATAATCATTTATAGCTGTTAAAAAGAATGCTGAAAAAATTAACTCATTTATCATTTCATCTATTTTTTCTATTTTATCCATTTTAAAAAAATAAAATTAATTAATTTGAAACAGGTCAATTTCTTTTTGTTTTTCTGTTTTTTTTTAAGGGGATTTGCTCGCTTGGTTTTTCTTTACCTAACATGATTTCTCTAATCATTTTTTCTGGTTTATCACTTTGGTTATAAAAAAACAATCCTAATTCAACAACTACAATTGATAAACATTATGGTAATATGTTCCAATTTTGTTTGTTTGTTGGACATTGATGATGAAAAGAATCTGTATCTTTTGTTATTGGAATCTCACCAGCTTGTTTTAATTCTATGTTTTCTTTTTATAATTTTTCTGCTTCTTTTCTTTTTAATTCATTTTTTAGCTTTCTTGCTTCTACACCTTTCTTACCAGCGGCTACTCGTTTTGGATTTTTTTGTTGAGGTTTTTAAAAGGGGACCGTTCGCTTCGCTCGCTAGATTCTTTTATTTCTTCTTTGTTTTCTTTTTTGTTTTCTTCTTGTTCAGAATTTTCACTCGTCATTTTTTATGTCATTATTTTCGTCTTTTTTTTTGGAAATCAAAATGTCTTGCTGTTGTTAACATTGTAGTAAAAGGAGCAAGATACATTCCATATCTATAGTACAGTTCACAACATACATTAGTTACAGCATGATTGATAAAAGGATCTTCCCCTAAGTCTTGCATTGAATTTGGTGGATTAACAACGTTGAAATATTTTGATACACCCATAACATATAAGTTAATAAAAGAGTTTCCTAATGTTTTGGTCATACTGGCCCCTAATCTTGCTTCATATTGACAATATAATTTATGTATTTGTTCTGGTGTCATTGTATCAATTTCTGACAATTCTAATTCTTTACCCAGATATTGCTTACTACCCCCACCAGCAACAACGGCTGATAATCTTTAACGTTTTTTTTTCTAAAATGGAACTGCTCGCTTTATCATCATCAAAATCTATGTTTTCAATATTATCATCTCTTAAAAATTCTTCAGTGCTCATTTTATATATTTTATTTTTAAGTTTAAAAAACTAAATACAAAATAACCAACTAATGATAACACTGTAGTGTTTGTTATAATTGTTAGTATTTCTAATAGCATTGCTTTTTATTGCTATTTTTTTGCTTTATAACTTTAGCATTACTTAAGCATTACTTAAGCATTACTTAAGCATTAGTTTTTTTTCTTATTTGGAAATACTAAATCATAAGCATGATATTTATTTTTTTTTATTATCTTTACATGTTTTCAACCCTAGTGGCCTTACATAAAAAGGAGTATCTTCGATTTCTATCTTTTCAGCAAGATGAGAAGGACACCAAACGTCACCATTATTTTCGACAGATAAAATTACACTCTTACCATTAACATATTTATAATCAGTGATTTTGTAAATTTTATGAATTTCTAAGTCGGCCCATTTTTGTGTATTGTGATCTTTTTTTTTTTAACAATCTATCAAATTCTTCTATCTTCATTTTTAAAGAAATAAAATTTAATAAACTCTTCGCTCGCTTAATCAATTACCCAATATCCAGTAGGTTGGTCTGTCTTTAATATTAATTTACGATGTTTCTTTTTTATAAGTTCTTCTTTTATTCTTTGTCTTTCTTCCAAAGTAGGAATAACATCATTTTCTATTAAACATTTATCAAAACTGTCTCTATCTTTTGTGTAGAACATACATAACCATTTTGTTTGTTCTCTTAAATCTTTTAGCACAGAATTATATCTTTGTGAAATTACCCATACCGATTGTTCAGCATTTCTTCCTGAAAATGCAAGTTCAGAAAGCATATCCCTTTTTTTTGTTAATTCTTTTGTTGCGCTACAATCATCTATAATGTATAATGTTGGATGTCCTGCATATTTATTAAAGAACATTCTTAATAGTTCTTGTAGTTTTTCTTCTCCGTTATTAAGAATAGGATTAAAAATTATTAGATTTTTTGTTTTTGGATTTCTTACATCACCAATCCACTCTCGATTTTTATATGCCTTGTTCCATTGAATAGTTAGACAAAGTATAATAATATATGTAAATACTCCACGATATTCTGTTTTTAACAAATCAAGAACAAATTCTGTTTTTCCACAACCGGTCTGACCACAAATAATAGCGCAATGAGGGTATTTTGGTAATTCCATTTTTTAATAAATAAAATAAACTATTCGCTTAATAATTTACTTCTTTAAATCTTCCTTCTTCAAAATTAATTTGTGCGTCTTGTATGACAAAAATATAAACATTTATCGGATTATTAGCTCCTGCTGGTTTCGTTATTTGAATGGTAATACCTTCAGAGGCATTTTCGATTCTCCTACATGAACCGTGTAGTGAGTTATCATCCGTTGAACGGAGATCTAACCATAAAGCATAATTAGATGTTAAGTATTTTTCTAATGTTGTATCAGATAAACATTCATCTTTTACAACTGTGTCTGTTATTTTATTTCTTTTTGAATTCAGAGCAAAGAATTTATTTATCTCATTCCATTGTTGATATTCTTCCATTCCTTGACTATATAATTGATTCGGAACACCTTCTATTGTTATTTCTACTTTTGTTATTTCAGGATTATAATAAGTTTCAGTACTTGTTCTTTCAGGATCTTCGAATAACATTAGAACACCTTTCATACTTTTAGCTGGGGTATTTAGATTAATGTTCCAGAGTGTATCTTTTTTGTTTTTTAGTATTTTTCTATGTCTTTATATTCTGTCATATAAGATAACCATTTTACCGTCAATTTGTTGTTTTATTTGTCTTGCTAATTCAGGGTTAGAAATCATATCAAATTCTAAACAAATACTTTTAATTTTATATTTTGCATGTTGATCTGTTGAACGGATTACTTTGTTGTAAGCGTTGAATGTAAGTTCATATTCAAGTCTGTCACCGAGACCGGCTTGGTAAAAGGGCATGTGAGTTTCTAAAAGTTCAAAGTCAAGTGGAATACAAAATCTATTTTTGAATGTTTTCGCTATGGCTTGATCTCCTACATTTTCTGTTTTATCTCCTGCCCCAATTCTATGTTTTAACATGTTTTCAGTACCAATTCCCTGATACACCATATTTGTACGTTTTGTTGTAGTTTTCCACAAATCTACATAACAATGATAAATATCACTATCATCAATTGACATAACATCATTCCCACTTATTCTAATTGTTGTTTTTTTAACTATTGCTCTCCCTATGTTTTGATATATTGTAGAATTTGCATCTTTAGATTCAATTTCTAATTCAAAAGTTAATATGGTTGTACCAGGAACAATAACATCATTACTACTTAGATTAGGAAATCTAACTAATAACTGTTCATTTTTATCAATAGTTGAAGGATTATTAGTTATTTTAACACTTTGACGAATACCTTTTGCAGCATGAGGTTCTCTTAATTTTCTGTAAGGATTTAATTTTTCTCCGTATTCCGACATTTTTAAGGATTAAAAATTTGATAATTCAATTATAACTGACACTACAGTATTGATACATAAAGGACTATCACTCTTACTCATAAAACTTATTCTATCTCCAGCCTTAACTTTTAAAGGGTATCAAAGTTTTTATAATTATGATATTCATAAACAGAATCATCCAATTCTATTCCATGCCAAGTTATTCTATCATTAACAACCACCACGACATCTTTTCCTGTTTTTAGACTTATTAAACTAATACCTAATATTTGACCTGGATAATTTATAACATATTCACTACCGCCAGTACCAAAATTAAACATTTGATTAAACTTTAATGGTCCATTAATTCCAGCAAATATACATATTGTGTTTCTGTCTGGTATATTTATAATTTTGTTATATAATAAATTATTATTAATTTCCATTACTTGAAGCTCGTTTCTCATTTTTAATATTTTCGATGCATCTACGTGTTTTTTTAACACCAAATATACTCATTTTTTAATAAGTAAATTTTAGATAATTTCTAAAACGCAATTAATTGGTAAATGATTAATTATTTCGTTATTATACTCATCTTTAATTTCTTATTTAAATTCTGTTATATCACCATTTACTAAACGCTTATATTCAGGATGTTCAAAATTTACCGTTATAACATCTCCAAACTCTTTATTTTCAACTGGAATAACGGCTAATAACTTACTCGGTTTACCATCAAGATAATTATTAGAAGTGCTAACTTGTTTTAAATGTAAATATAATAATTTATAAATAGCAAAATCTACGGGTTTGTTTCCATAATGTTTTTCATTAGGTGTGAATATTTTTGTTTTCCTAAATCCTAACATATTTCTTAAATCTTTACTTATCTTTAATTCAACAGGAGTGGTTAATAAAGCAATACCATTTGTTTCATTTACTGACAATTCAATATTTTCTTTTATAAATTCATCCGCTATTTGTTTAAAACTATAATAACCTTTTGTAATATCTATACGTCCACCTCCAGTTTTTCGTATATGTTCACCTGAAATATTATACCAACCTACGCAATATGTTTTAGATTTTAAAGCTATACGTTTATTACCATCTTTGTTATCAATGTAGTGTTTTAAGTATATTGTATTATCCATACTTAAAATATCATCATCTATCTTATAAATATTTGTCTTATTAATATCTGAAATAGTATGGTACATTTTTAAGGGTAAAAAATGAATAAAAAATTTAAATATAATTTTAAAAAAAATCATATAACCCTAATACTAAATATTCTGAAAAAGAGTTGGGAAATTTTCCCGGTCAAAATCTTGTCAAACAAACAATATTTGTTAATCAAAAAGAGAACTTTAAAACAACTTTCCCTGATTTATTTCAAAATTATCAAAACCCACCATTACACACCAACGAACCATGGAATACGTGGATTCATTCTTCGTTTGATTGGTGGCAATGTCAATTAAACTTTGCAGTCTGGTGTGCAAGTACAGGATGTGGTGTTTCTTATGATGACCATATAAAAAACACTTCAAATTTAACCCAAACGGTTTATATGTTTCATTTATATTATTGTATTGCCAGAATCTTAAAAGAACTTAAATCACCTTTACAGACTGATTCTTCTTTCTGTTATTACAAAAATCCCTATGATAAAGCGTCATATCAAAAAATATGTAATGAATTTCAAATTTCTCCTAATACAGATTGGAGACAAAAATTAGAAACAGCTTGCCATGGTTTAGGAAGTTTTACCCAATACTATAAACCAAGTGCTGAATATAGAATGAATCATTCTCAGAATGGACCATTATTAAATATAAACGATTCAGTTAAGCATACAATAGATATAAATATGGCTTGGACAACATTTATTTTAGACAAATCAGAAGGTTTTACAAAAGTAGGCATTGAACGTATTAATGAAAGTATTAGAACGTTTGTATGGGATTTATTAGGAGCACAATCTCAAACACGTGTAGATATACTAAAAATAGGTACAGGATTTGATGCTCAGAAACAATTCTTAGCAAACGTTCAAGATGCTATTAATAATCCAATAGATTTACCCTCTCAGATTTCTCATTATCAACGTGTTCTAAAGTACGCTCGGAGTAAAGTTAATTATTTCTATGGTATTGGGTTATATATGTCCCCAAGTGATATGAGATTACAAATACCAACAATTGTTGGTTATAATAACAAAATTGTAATAGCAACAAAAGATCAAAAACTGGGCTTTAATGATGAAATAAATAATAAACATGTTGAACAAGTTTCTCATTCTTTAGATAAATTAGATGGAACAAAAACAAAAAAAAATCTTTACCAGAACCCGTTCATGATATACCGAAGCCTTCTGATAAATTTGTTCAAGATAAACCAAATATAGAACATGAAGAAAATAAACAAGCAATAATATTTGGAAGTGTTGTATTAGGTATTGTAGGACTATTTATTTATAAGATTTATTAATTTTATTTTATATTTTTTAAATATTCCCTAGCAGCAACATATAATAAACCAACAACCAAAACAAGCAAAGCCCATAAATTATTTGCAAACCAATTTACTACGTCTTTTGTTGCATTTAACAACCAAGACACAATAGCACCGATAATTCCTGGCAATGCAGCTGCTAATTTTCCTGCAAGCTTAGCTAATAGTTTTCCAAGATTTGATAATTGTTTTTTTATCCAATCTTGTACACCACCACTTTTTGGAGGAGTTGGTTGAGGAGAAGGAGAAAGTGTAGTTCCACCAGTAAATGTTTCTATTATAACACCAATAATCATTCCAAAAGCAGTTAAAATACTAGCTATTGTTATTCCTTGTTCTCTAAATAATGTTCTAATTCTTTCCCTTAATGTTGTGTCTTCGTTTAATATTTTACGTATTGTCTGTTTAATTCTATTTAACTGGTTACGTAGTTTATCTCTATGAAAATTAATTACCTCTAATATTCCACTTCTATCAATTTCGAAATCTATCAATTCTTTTCTCATTATATTTATTTCATCTTCATTTTTTTCTAGTTTAGCTAATCTTAATTCTTTCTTTTTTTCTTCTATTTTTTTATTTTTTTCATACAGTCTTGGTAATTGATTTGCAATCTCTTCTTCATTTGTTGTATATGCTTCCATTAAACCATTCATTTCTCTCATATCTACATCTGTTTGTGTTTCTTTTTCAAATGATGTTAATATTTCTTTTACAGTTGTTGTCGCATTACTTGCTGTTTCTAATAGTTCTTCCGTCTCTTGTTCGGAAGTTATATTTTGTGAAGAAATACTTTCTTGGTTTAGACTTTCTAATCTATTTTCAACATCATTTATATGTTGATTAGTTATATTATAATGTTCAACACCTCAAACATTTCTAATGAAATTAACACCATATTTTTTTAAAGAGCTAAATTGATAAAATTTTAATATTCCATTTTTGTTGTAAAATGTTAATTTAACTTCCTTACCGTATCCATATCTTACATATAAATTAATTCTTCCCCCATTATCTTTCCCTAAAAAGAAATCTTTACGATCTTTACTTAAATATAATTCGTCATTTACTTTGTAAAATCTTTTTACCATTTGTTTGATTATTTTACTTTTGTGAGTTATTTGATCTTCTGGTGATAAATTTTCTAATTGTTCAAAATATTTATTTATATACTGGTGAAACTCCATATCATTTTGAAAAGAAGTTTCTACTTTATTATCCTCATCATTCTCATCCTGTCTACTTAAATCCTTCATTTCAATTTCTCCTCCTTCAGCCATTTTATACACAGGAAAAATGAGAAAAAAATTTAACCCCCCCCAAAAAAAAACCACAAACCACATCAAATGAAATCAAATATTAATCATAGAATCATCACAATGTATAAATTCACTTTTAATTTCAATATATTTAAATGTCACATGAATGTTTAATAATTCGATCACTGAAAGATAGTTAAGAAAGTGTTTATCAGGTAAAGTAATAGTAGATATTTACGTCTCCAAGCAAGTACTGACTGCTACTAATGAAATCTAAGTAAATGTTCAATGTAACTATACAAGTTCTTACTGCATCTATGCAGTTGTTTATCGTAACTATACAAGTGTTTACTGAAGTATTTACTGCTACTAAGCAAGTGTTTATCGTATCTATACAGGCTATATGTGAAAACAAGCAAGCAAATGATTATTAAATTCATGTCTAATCGAAGATTTTAAATACGACAACACAAAACTAAGCTTACCTGTACAGGTAAAATTTAAAAATAGATGTAGAGTTTAAATATTGGAAATAGTTTATAAATTACAGCCAGTTTATTATGTACTGACATCGCATTGATTTTTGTTGAAGTATGTATCTCTATTGCTATTTAATAGGACATGAGTTTTAAATAGATTTCAATTGAAATAACAAGCCAAGCGTATTGTATTGACGTCAGACTCAGCACTGATCGATGGAATGTTAATCTGTAATGGGATTGTTGATGTTTAAATGTTGTTTATAAATTTGAGATTTAAATGTCTTTGTAACGGTTATACATCTGTAATTCTTGTTTCGTAATTGGATTTTAGTAAGTATTATTGTTTTTTATGTCTTGTCTTTTTGTTTGTCATGTCAAATGAAAATTTTGTTTAAATTGTTATTCTAAAAAATACCCTTAAAAATGAAGCAACCAACAGCCCCAGATTTATATCCAGAATTACCAAAAGAAGATGGACAAAATTATAGACTACAAAAAATAACAGAAATAGAAAAAACGTTAATAAATGAAAGAGATAAACGTAAATCATTATACAAGAAATATAAACGAGGAGTTAATGTAACGGATGGTGTCGATACAAGTCTAATTTCAATATCTGTTATTTTAGCAGTAGTAGGAATTGCAGTGCCTTTTTTACTTCCCATACAAATTGCAGCTGTCGCGTGTGGAGGTTTAGGTGCTTGTGTTAAACTTGTTAGACGTAAACTTACAACAAAATAAAAAAAAAACATTACGAAATTAAAACAATGGCAGAATGTAAACTAAACAGTATAAAAGATTCAATATCAAAATCTTTAACTGATGGACAAATAAATGAAAATGAATTTAAATTGATTTTAGATGAATTAGAAAAATATAATGAAATGAAAGAAAATATACGTACAAAACAAACACAAACAAGAATGAATGACAGTGAAAGAAAGAAATTAATAGAAGATACAGAAGCAAGAGTAAGAAATGAAATTAAAAAAAAATGGAAAATATTTAATTTTCTTTAACAAAATTACTATGATAAATGACCCTCCACCAAAATATGAATAAAAATTTTTCATATATAACTTTTCCCTTCGCTGTACTTCAGGCTATTTTTTTTTCTTACTGTGTTAGACCCGCAATAAGGTTTTTAAATTCGGTGTACTCCCGGCTTCTCTTATTTATTTTTTCACTTTTTCTGTGTAGCTTTTTAACACCTATACGACTGTTTTTTTTAAACACAAGAGTAATATGTTATATACCGACTATTTTTTGAGGAACGAAAAAAATAGTCGGTGGGGGAGAGGGGTAATATAACATATTACTGGTAGGAATTACATACGATAATAGGGAAACTGCCTTCCAATCGAGTGATGTTTCTGTCCTTGGAATGAGACTACCGGCATCTCAATGTGAGAGCAACGAAGATGTTAAAAAATGAAAATTGCAATTTTTCTTTTGACTAATAATGTAACGTGGTGGTCTTAAGCATATGGAATAACAAATTATTTATTAGACGGGACTGGTCAACAAAGCTCCCATAATTCATGCACTCCGTTTTAACCCTATATCAAATTTTGAGGAGGCATGGAAAGCTTTATTTGATAATGAGCACTGGATGAGGTACAAAAGCTGTTGTCATGTCACTATACTTGTCCTTTGGTTAACTTCACAAGGCATTATATTCGGCTCCATTGCCTATCCATATGTACATCTTAAATTCAGCCTAACAATGCTTTATCTGAGACATTCATTGACTTTAACATTCGCTGTTTTGACATTCAGATTTTTGGCAATATAAAATATAGCTATCCATGCCTCCTAGTAAGTTGAATTTAGAGTGGTGTGGAAGAGAAGTATATGGTGTATAGGGGCTCAGTATAGATCAGCTACGATGAAACATCAGACAGGATGTAATGTTTTTGCCAACAAATTTTCGTCTGAAGTATGTGACAACTCTACAAACTCTATCTTGTAACTAAATAGTTCAACTTTATTACTTACATTACAATCTTTTAATAGCGGACATTATCTTTTACAGAGACATACTGTTTAATATAATCTTGCAGCAAGGTCCTGACATCAGATGATATTGGTTCGTTTTCAATAAATCTTGATGAGTATTTTGACAATATTTCGTGTGGAATTTCAATGTCCCAAGAAAAAAATGATGTCGAATAACTTTTTAAGGATATCAACATATAGGTGTTTTCCCCGTGACGTTGACATTTTTACAAGTTTATTATCGAGGGCAGGTTTTATTACACCGGACTGCTGATGAGGTTTGGTGCTATACCTGTGGTATAACACACAAACAATGGAAATCAGGCGACGATCCATTAGACGTGCACAGAAAAAAGTCTCCAAATTGTAATTATATAAATCTTATTACCGCTGATACAGACGGAGATAGTAACAATCATAATAATATAGAATACTGCTCTGAATCTCGTACTAGTGACATATTATACTCATCAGAAACAAAATCAATACAGAGAAAACCGCCAAATTTAGTAACATCTGCCATTTGTTGCAACAAACACGAAAGTTCGACATTGCACAATGACCATCAAGCCATGTATTCAAACTCGTGCACAAGACATGAAGTAGAAACAGAATCAAGATTGGAATCAACGCTGTGTTATAACCTTGACAACCCTTTTTATCCAGACTATGTATCATTACATACCAGAATTAAATCCTTTGAAGGTGCACAATCTTCTCTGAAGACTACTGCAAACGATATGGCTGCTGCAGGTTTTATTTACACAGGCTACCGGGATCACACTGTATGTTTCTTTTGTTTTGTCGGGTTGAAGACCTGAAAGATTGGAGATAACCCCTTGACAGAACATCACAGGTGGTCTCCGAAATGTATGCACTTGACACTATACAAAGGAGACAAGTCCATGCAACCTGTTTAAAAGCAAGATTTGACAGTGAGGATAAACAATTTTACTTTTTAATTTAAATTAAATTTTACAAGATATTGATGATTCCTATATTATTTAAAAGTTACAGAATTTTTACGATATTAATATCATTATCTATCAATCAATGATATATTTTTTTAATCAGCCGCAAGAAAATCGAGGTCGTATTACAGTATGGCTGAGTCGTCATCGTCTGTCTAGACAATTTCTCTTTTAGTCAATGACTTACGTTCCTCTTGATCAATTCATATGAAATTAAAACACGATGTTGCTTGGCACAGAAGAAAGGCTTGAATTGATTTGTATTAGTGTATTCCTACCTCGTTATAAAAAGGGAACCAAACATGGCAAAATTTGATGTTTTCATATATTTTCTTAGTATTTCGGTGTAGAATGTTATTTTATATTATTTATCAGACTTTCATCAGGTTTTTTACAGTGTGCTGCTGATGAAATTTCCAATGTTGGGGAAATATAATGATTTTACATCTCCTGCACCGTTAATAAGATAAATTGGACAAAAACAGTGCGAAGCTCATTTTATGATATTATTAGTCCAATTTTAACGCAGTGTTTTTGCAATGGATTCCTCATAAAAATAAGATATATCTTAGCTATCATATATTTGATAGCGTGTATCATTGAGAGGCCAAAATGATCCAACATTACATTTTTCCAAAATATTTATCTTTATTTGATTTCAAATGGATTTTTTTCATTCGATTCCTTTTCGTGTAAGCTTTCGGTATTATTTCAACACATTTGGTGTCGCTCTCCCGTTTCCGAGCTATAAGAGGTCAAAAGGACAGGTGTTACATTTTCTCGTGGATTCTTCTTCTTGTAAGCTTTCAGCAGTATGGCAACGGATGTGTCATAGCTCTTACTGTTTCCAAGTTACAATAGGTCAAAAGTGTCAAAATTGCAAATTATCCATATTTTTATTTATAATTGGAATTTAACAGGTATTGTTTCTTGTGATATCTCTTACTGTGGGGTGTTAGTAGTATATTGACTAATCTGATGTACCTCTAACTGCATTCGGTCTATAAGATGGTAAAATTGCAATTTTTAATAGAATAATATATAATTTCTAATTTGACTTCATTGGGACTAATTTTTCTGGAATAACTTAAATGTAGGCTTTCAATTGTGAGACAATAACGTTTCACATAACAGAGACCATTTTCGAGCTACTAGGGATAAAAAGGGTTATTTTTGTTACTTTCTTTACTTAGTGTCCAGCTTATCACCATGTTAAAATCGTTATTGTGTCACAGTCACTTTAAAGTAGTAGACCTGGTGTAGGGGAGATAACTTCTTTTTCTCCACAAATTAATTGTTTTGATTGGTACGAATATAACAAAAGATTTAGAATATTTATCATATATAAAAATATAATATTCATGTTATCATGACACTGCAGTTCTTTTATGAAATAACTCAAAGTGCCAACATCAAAATATCGAGGTTTTGAATGGTATCTCAAAAATATTAAGATTAATGAAAGAAAGATTTTTGGAAAGTGAGGCAGTTCTTTCTGCTTGACGTTCAGTATTAAGGAATATTAAGACTTTTTATGCAGTTTTCTAACCATTGTGGCAAAACGGGACGGTAAATTTGTGTAAAATTTTGATATAAGTCATATGTGTGGAGAAACTTTTATTTCCCAGTTTTGGGTTAAAATTGACTGTTAGTTTTTTTTTTTTTTTTATCTAGAAGAAATTAAAAGAAGCTGTGTTTTCAGCAATTTATTGACAACGTATTTTCTTTTAACTTCAAATCAACAGTTTGGCAATTTATAGTCTTTTATATATCTACAGTGCAGTAGTTCACGCTTCATGTTTTGTCTTTCCCGAATTTAAGACTCCTAAGATAGGGGTGTTTCCGTGAATAAAAAAAAATCAAAAATATTACGGTGAAAGTTTTCAAAAAAATTTCAAGAATAATATTAGAAAATAATTGTTTCATACTGCAAATTAAAAAGAAAGTGGCTGTGTGGAAAATGTTTGGGTCACCCCGGGTCTACTACCTTAAATTTCTCTTTTTTCAAATTTCAGTAATCGACTTGCTGCGTTCGTACCAGTGTGCACTCGGCGTAGCCCTTTAATATAACAAAACAACGACAGTAGAATACCGAAGGAACAAAGCACAAAATTACACAAATCAAAGTGCAGAGACAAGGCAAAAGCAAGAACACCAAAAGTCGGAAGACCAAAGACACCACATGACCACAAAACACACAAACATTACATATACAACACAAAAAACTAAAGCACTAACAGTGTGAACTCTCAAAAAAAAAAACAAAACAAGAGTGACATCAGGTGCTCCGGAAGGGTAAGCATGTCCTGCTCTGCACACATATAATTATCCGTCCATTTAATCATCTTTGTGTGGCAACATCATGTTATTCAACGTCACATTTTGAATCTGATGTAAAATATAAATTAATAGCCAAATTAATGAAGCTGTAGATAATTTGACATCTGTTGATAGCTTTTTCGTCATATTATTTTTGTCTTTTAAGTGCCGATCATATGAAAGTATGTCCAAAACCATACTACAACCAATATTTAAAGCTAGAGAGAAAATAGTATCTAAAGGACCTAAACAGAGGACCAAATTTAGCTGAGGGCAGAGCTTTTCAAGTGATATCATCGTTTCGTGATTCATTATTGCATGGCTCTGGTATGAGAAACATCTGTCGGTCATCTTCATGTACCAAATAAGTTATATATGGTCAAATTGGGGATAATTTTAAATTTCAAATATGATCAAGAGAGGCTATTGTGATGCTATTTGAAATTATCTTAAATTTGCCTGTATATAACTATCTTGGTACAGATAACTGACCGATGATTCTCATAAGTCCAAGACTATCATTATGAGCCAAAAGGCGTATATTGAGGCTTGAACCGAAGAAACAAGCAATCTTACTTTTCAACAACAAAATAAAAAAAACGATGTCCGTTAAAGGGCTATAGGTCAGTAATTTAATGGCGATATTAAAAAAAATGAAAACGAGAACAAAACCTATTGAAGTGTCATTTTGTTTTAGTTACTAGTCCACATAACATCTTAATATGTGACAATGCTTAAATTATTCTGAAAAATGCCCATTTCAATAACCCTGGCCATTTTTCAAATTGTATGGTCTTTGAACGTGCGCATTGAACGTGCATGCATATTATAAACAACAAACTACTATGACTTCATAAAACAATATGCATGATACCCATTGATTTGTACGGGGCAGTGATATAGATGAACAAGCAACACAGCTTTCACTTATGCAAATGTATATTTTATGCATGGATATCTTATAATACGCGATGTCCAACATCCCTTGCTTTTAATAGTTTTTTTTAATTTTAAATCTTTTGGTCTGTTTTCTCCTTTTTTTCACAATAATTTGTATCGTCAGTTTGCACTGTCTTTCTGCAATGGCATATGTAATATAAAAAAAAAACCTGCCTTAAGCAGATCAAATGCATATATCAAATACAACCATTGACACTTAAATTAGCCAAATGCCATTTATCGAATGTATTTCCTAGAGTAAAGTTGCAGTCTTATAATTATTAACAAATGAAGCCATTGGTCCATGTAATGCGATAATAATCACCTGGTTTGAATTGTGTAAATTCTTATCATCAAAGCCATTAATGCACAATAGCCACAGCTAATATTAAAAAGAAATGTCATGAATGCGAATATTTCGTTGAGTTAAATTGTTGCATTTTGTTCCACGTTTGATCCATTTATTTCTAGTTGACGTAAGAAAGTATTCCTATCTCAGATACATATCTTGAAAATCGCTCGATTACAGTTGGGCGCAGTCATAACCTCTCACACTGCTCTAAGTTAACTTAGAACTGTTCTAGAACAGTTCTAGAACTGCTCCAGAAATCTAGAAAAAGTGTTCTAAAAGCAGTCATTGCCAGGTTCTGTTCTAAAAGCAGTCATAGAGTAGAACTGTTCTAAAAGCAATCATGGAATAGATCTGTTCTAAAAATGGTCATAACCTTTTCTAAAAGCAGTCATTGTCTTCCGTATGACTGTTTTTAGAAAATGACCGTATTTATGACCACTTTTAGAACCACGCTATCTTATGACCACATTTATAACTGCTCTATTTTATGACTGCTTTTAGAACTGTTCTAAGTTAACTTAGAAAATGACCGTTTTTATGACCGTTTCTAGAACTGTTCTACGTCTGCTCTAAATTAACTTCAAGTTAACTTAGAATTGTTAACTTGGCGTCAACCTGGATGAGAGGTTATGACTGCACCCAACTGTACATACATGAGAAATCGAATACCGAAGCAAATAGTAAGAAGAGGGAAAATGTAGAATACAAAAACTTGGCAATAAAAAATTAATTGAAACAACATGACAATGCTTGGCACGTGTTAAACTGTCAACGAAAAGTCCGGTGACAAGCCAAATTTTGTCTTCATCAGTTCGGTTACATTAGCAATGAAGGGATATGGAGTAAATGCAAATAAACTAAGTAATAGAACAGTTCTTTAATTGTTGTTTTTCACTCTATTTGATCTAATGAAATTGTAAAACATTATCTAGAGTTGAAATTTCATAGCTCAAAAATTGCGACCCTGGAAAAATTAAGATACACTGCCAGAGACTTTTTAAAAAAAATCCCTGAAATAAACCTTATATTTACTGGTTTTAATAAAGTCTCGAAGAAGAAATCCACATGTAACATACAATTCTTGACGACGTTTATTTCATATCTATAAGTTTTGTTTATTTCTAGCAGGAAGGAAATATTAACAAGATCGAATCGACAACTGTCCCGAGGTGTAGACAATCTTAATACAATTGAATGAAACACTGCACTGGTAAAACGTTTGGTAAAATGGGTGATAAAAAAGTATGTTAGAAATTAAATCATAATCAATTTATTACTATTTTTACTTGTTATTGTTTCTAAAGAATGTGTCATCTGTTTGTCAAAACTAATATGACGCAATTCAACAAAAGCCTTTTCAAATCCACAAACGCAATTAAGCCCAACATTCCATTCAACAATAAGTATCCTTTCACAAAAAATAGAAGGAAATGAATAAAATACAGGAAAAAATAGCAAAGCCAGTAAAAAAAGAAAAAAAAAACAAAAAAAATACAAACAAAAACAAAGAATAAACAAAAAAGTAATAACAAACCAAAATAAAGAACAAAAAAGCAAAAACAAAAACAAGGCAAAATTCGATAAAAAATAATTAAAACAAAATAAAAATAGGGACACAATGAAAACTCATTCTATATTCAAATAAAAAGTTTTTGTTTTTTTTTCAGATGAAAGGGCATCGAGTTAATTTACTTTATGTGGAAAGGGTTCATTTCTCTCTTCTGTGGTTTTTGTTTTGAGTGATAAAAAATAATTAAAACAAAATAAAAATAAAAATAGGGACACAATGAAAACTCATTCTATATTAAAATAAAAAGTTTTTTTTTAAGATGAAAGGACATCGAGTTAATTTACTTTATGTAGAAAGGGTTCATTTCTCTCTTCTTCGGTTTTTGATTTGAGTGATTTCGGTGCTGGGCAAAAAGTTTGATTCATCTCAAATTCCCGGCTTTTATTTGTATTCTTTATCTTTTTTTGTTTCGAACATTTCAATTTTCATATGATGCACATTTTTATAAAAAAAATATCCATAGAATCTGTATGTTAATGTGGTAAAACAAGGCAAGGAGACAGCGACAGTGATGTTTTGTTTGGCTTTATATAGAAGTGATCATTACAGACTGCGCAAAGTGAAACTTCAAGTCAGAAATTTCCACCGATTTGACGAAATCCATAGGTTGATATATGTTCTTTGAATGATTGTCAACAACAATGAAAATGACTGGCAACATACTGCCAATTGTTGCCTTAAAAAATGATTGTAGCAGAAAAATTATCAAGCTTAAACTATTGCAGGACACTGAGGCTTATTTTAGGCAATGTTTCAAAAGAAAAAAAAACGTTTCCAATATATATCCATATTTTCAAAATAGATAGTTTTACTTACTTTTCTCAAGAGCCTGTATTGCTAATTATTCCTCTGATGACAACATATATTTCCATTTAAAAGCTATATTATTAATTCTGCTACCAGATTTGACTATACTGCCGGATTTGACATGTTAATCTCGGCGGTGCACATGATCTCAGCCATGGATTCTTTGGGTCTGTGTTGTTCATCTTTGTTTGTATGTGTCGTCATTTTTTATTTCTGTGCCGTTCTCATGTCATGTCTTTTTTTTCTTTGTTTTTCCGATATTGCCATTGTCCTTGGATAAATTGTTTAGTCTGGCGGTTTGGTCACACTAACTTTACTGTATCATGATCAATACATATTTCTGTGTAAAAGGCCTTCATTTTCAAACTATGGGGGAAAATATGTTAAATGTTAAACTTTTTTCCCCAATGGTCACTTTTGTGAATGAGCGACTGATAAACAGGACACGATTCTAAAGCAAACTATTGTGCCTACGTGTATCCCCAACTTAGCAAACGTTTCAAAGAGGAAAATAAATTAAACATTGTTTCCCACTGAAGGCCATCTTGGATAAGGTACATACTTGTAAGGCACCTTGAAGGAGACCATCCAGTTGTAAGTAAGTTATTTTCTAGTAAAACGAGTAGTTTGAGCGGAAAAGGTCTCTGAATGTTCCTTATATGATGTACAATTTTAAACAACTTTGCGAGTAAAACTCATGCCACATTTGGTTTAAATCAATCTTGCGGGTTTTTTTTGGTTTAAACATGTTATTAGTTCCCGAGCTAAAGAGTTTTAATGTATTTCTAATGGGATTCTAAATGAGTTCCCTACTGGCGATCATGTTGAATGATAGATTGGCACCAAAGGAACAACATTTGCTATGCACCTCATAGTTTTCATACATAAAATGTTTCGTTAAAATTCATTCATCAGTTCACTTTCAGGGGAACATTATATGCATTCCCATCGGTTACAATGTCAAAAGAATAGTTCTCCACTGACGGCCTGCTCGCATGAGCGATCAGCCTAAAGTGTTATATTTGTTCATTAACAATTATGTATTATCCATTCAAATGGGGGTTAATCACTTCATTGTATTTTATGCAACTTCGGTATTTTTGTATTTTGTCAAGAAATTCTTTGAAGGAATGCTCACGAAATACGGACGGAAAGAGACGACGAAAAGTCACCCTGGCTTATATTAAGTTCTACAGACCTTAAAACCAAAACAAAATTTGAAAGATTGTTCATTGCAATGATATAATTTCCATACAAATAGTAATTTACAAATATCTTTAGCTGTGTAATCTTTCTACGAATACCAAACTGTATGAACATTTCTGTAAGTGTTATTGAGTGATGCAGAGACAAAGTTAAAAACAATCCTAATCAACAGTGTGTGCTACAACAAAGTAGAAAGGCATTTTCATTCTTCGTTTTATCTTTCGTATTCGCCAACGAAGTGCCGCTTTATTTACATAAATGCTCATTGAAAGATCGAAATTTTTTAATCTTCGATATGGAAGATAAATTATCTCACAAAAACAATTTGTTGTGCATATATAGTAAAAACTCATTATACAACAGAGAATTGAAAAATGTTTACTGCTTTTATACTAATACACTATTCAATCAAATACATATGTAGATATAGATAAAATCAAGAAAACGACAAAAGAACAAAAGATTATGCAAAACATATCTTAATGCAGAAGTTGTACAATGAGGTGATATGCATTGTCCGAAATATAGTCAACTATACAGAAATAAATAATATGTAGAAATAACTAATTACCGAAGTTACTGTTCCTTTAGTTTCAGCATAATTGTGTGCATTTCAGCAACATGTGTGTTTTCAGTGCAAATAAAATCTAAAAGTTTGGAAGACCATAAACTCAAATATGTTTTAAAACTCATAGAGGACAAATGACCAATATGATGTAAATATAAAGCAAAAGACAGAGCTTTGCATTAGGAAGATAGTCTTCAGTTTTCGACAAAATTTACAAAATTTAGGTTTTGTAAAGTTCCAAATAGAATCAGCTTGAAAATATGTGAAGAAAATCGTGTGAAAATATTTGAAGCATTACAAACTATTTCATTGTATTTGTGCAATGTTGTAATAAAATGATTACAGAAAGACACAACATGGTTTATACATATCACTTTCCTTATTTATTTAACTTCCATTTTTAGAAAATTGATACATTCTGATAGGAATGATTATAAATACAAAAGAAGTCTTACATATTCATTAAAATTCTAGCTCAATCATGACTGCTCAAGCTTTGTTGTAAATAATTATATTGATTTCAACTGTTATAGATTCTGTTTGTGATATTAAGCGGCAGTGTGAGTCTAACAGAAGATACAATTTTTAGGGCGTTATATTTATCACTAAGCTAACACTTGGCGTAGATCTATATTTATATTGAAATAAATATGTAACAAATGTAGGGAAAAATCATTTTTGTCTCAAAATGGACAAGGAGAATACGAAGTTGGCTTTGAAAATTTTAAATGACGTCTAAAAAAAGCCTTTATACTTTTCATGAAGAAGTGGCGCGTCTTGAAAATATCACTACTCAACTTCTTTAAAACCTGGAAACGTTATCAGAAGAAACAAATGCGTCTTTGTTATAAGTTTCACTTTTTTTAGTTTATCTCCTATGTCCTTCGAATGACTGAAAAGGACCAGTAAATATTCGTTGGCAAAAAACCTACCGTTGGTTCCCAAGTATAAAACTGTTTACAATTAAAATCTTATATGCGCTTATATAGTAAGTTGAAATATAATTTTAAGGGGGGGGGGGGTAAATATAAAAACGCTCATGTTGCACAGCAATCCGTTAATTTTCTTATTCTAAGTATGTGTTGTGAGGTCTTAATTAATCAATGCTAATAAAATTATCTATTAAGAATACGTTGGGACGTCTTTGGATCTTCAGCCTTATCAGTTAACTTCATATGGAAAGAACATTCTTTATACTTGTTCGGTCAGTCTTTTTCATGCGGTATGTTCAATGAGATATTCTACATAAAACATCAACAGCAAATCATATCGAGTAAATCAATACGTTGGTACGTCTCTGGATCTTAAGCCTTATCAGTTAACTTCATATGGAAATAACATTTTTTATACTTGTTTGATCAGTCTTTTTCATACCGCATGTTCAATAAGATATTCTGCATATAACAGCAACAGCAAATTATATCGAGTAAATGCACATGAGAATAGCTAAAATACATGGTGACACAAGCAATGGAACAATGCTTTTATTGTTGTTCTTCATCTTGGAACATTGATTTATTGTGACTGTTTTCAAAATATGGTTGAAAATTAGTCACACGATCCTCTTTTCAAATATTAACCCGTAAAGCACTTTGATCTCGTAATTGTAGTATAGTTCTTTGCTATGCACGTTTTTTTGTAATTAGTTAATGTGAAATAAAACATAACATATGTGCGACTACTTTCCAGTAAATTTGAAAATTAAGTTCTTTGTTACGAACGATCCCTGGCATCATTTGAATGAGCATTTAAGAGAACGCTTTAACATGATTAAGAATAGTACACAGAATACCAGTTATGGTTCCAAACTAATGTCAAAATACAATAACACCAATGTTGCATGATTAAAAGAAAATTTCGTTTTACAGTACTCGTGTTTCAAGGATAACCTCTCATCAGCAGTATTAAAACCAAATCATATGGAGAGCCATAATAAAAGAAGTACTCATTACCAAAAATATCCAAATGGGAGGCCAAATCCAGTACCAAGGACATCCACCGAAAGCCATACACGGAATCATGCTTCAGTATTTTTAAGGGATTAAAATTTTGATAAAAGCAGCGAATTTAAAAAAAAAATCCTAGGTAAAATTTTCATGTCAGACAAGTCTGACTATTTGGCTGGTGAGTACCCCCGGTGACCTTTAGTCCACCAACAGTGGTATCGGCCCAGTGGTTGCAAATTACAATAATACCAAAGTTGCATAATTAACAGTAATTTCGTTACACGTGTTTCAAGGAGTAACCTCTCATCAGCAGCATTAGAATCAAACAATATGGAAAGCCATAATCCAAAAGCAGTTAAAAAAAAGAAGTACTCATTACCAAAAATATCGAAATAAGAGCCCAAATCTAGTACCAAGGACGTTCACTGAGTGTCATACACTGAATGAAGCCTCAATTTTTTTAGGGGTTAGAATTTTGACAAATTAGTTAACAAAAGCAACGACAGTAGAAAACCGAAGGAACAAAAAACAAGATTATGTAAATGAAGGCAAAAGCAAGCACACCAGAAGACGGAAGACCAAAGACACTTCATGCCCAAAAAAACACACCAACACTACATACAAAGCGCCAACACTGTGAACTTTCAAAAACAGAGTGACACCAAGTGCCCATGAAGGGTAAACTTGTCCTGTTCTGCATACAGCACCTGTCACACAGTCAGTAAGGCATTTATAGGTTTGTAAGATCTGTTTGGTACCTGATCGGTGAATGTCATAATGTAACCCGTAGATAAAACCAATAAAATCCATGGTATGTGTTACTTCTGTAACCCTTAAACGGTACCAAGGTAAAAATTTGGGAAGTTTCTGTCAATCTCTTTAGTATTCAGACAATAACAAGGACAAATCGGTACCATAAGCATCAGTAAAGGCGACAAAACTAAAATATACAAGACAACACAAACAAACTAGAGCACTGGCAGTGTAAACCCCATAAAAACCGAGGTTGACATCATGTGTTCCGGAAGAGTAAGCATGTCCTGCTGTAAATACAGCACCCGTCATACTGTCAGTGGGTCAATCAAGGGCAAAGTCTAAACCTGTAATGTTCAATCCGAGAAGACGTGAATCTAGCTGAAATGTTAGTTCTCAGTTTTGACACTGACATTAAATATCTATAAATGATGTGGTCGTGATAGAATTTCTGAAGGGACGAAAGTAACAACGACTGAACATAACAAGTTAGATAATTACTATCAAATACAGTTTAAATATGTACTTCTTGTTACATTGGATGTGGATTGTATCCATTGATTATTCACTTTTTTTTACTTTTCCGGCAATTTAAAGCGATTGTTATATGGTATGAGGTTCTTCACTGTGTTGAAGACCGTACGGTGCCACTGGATGCTTTGTTTTGGTCTTTTTAACTTGCAAATGGAATGTTGTCTTTTGACATTTTCACCATTTCCTTTCTTTTTCATATTCTTTAATTTTCATTATCTTTGTAAAGAAATATTACTAATTTTAAACAGAAGAAAAATGAAGTTCAAAATCATTAGCAAGGAATGATTTTAGTTTTCGTGATTGTGCGGTGTCACACAAAGAGACTTGAATACTAAATTATAATATGCTTAATCATACACACAATAGTTCAGAGAAGATGACAAATCGTAAATTGTCTTTAGGGTAGTTAAAAATAACTTAACTATTTTAGAGTAGCTCAGTTCTCTACCTTTTAGCTAAATACTTCACGAATAACTTTAGTGGAAATTCATTTTACATAGATATGGAAGCTGTATTTTCATTTGTATTTAGTTTTCGGAGTGTATATATTTCTAGATCTTCTGATTTATAGAATCATTGTAAAGAAAAACTTCAGTTCTTAAATCCGGTTAATCTGAAGTTTTTTTTTTCTTTTGGGGAATAGAAGTAAAAGGATGGGAACAAGATATATAAAAATCGAGACAAATGATGTTCCATAATAAAGATATGAACCCGAGGTAAATAAAGGATAAACCATTTCAAGGGAAATTTAACTCTTATTTTTTAGTTTTTATTTTTACTTTTTGATTTCTGTTTTCCGGACAGGAACTAGGATGAAATGCGCATGAGAAAATCAAATGTTCGCTGAAATGAACATATAAAGTCATATGAAAAATGTCTGGTACCACAAGGACAAGTCAAAAGGATATTTTGATTTATTTTATAATACTTCATTTCAAATAAATTAATTTGGAATACTGAAAATGTAAAAGATGTTAAAGATGCCAAAATAGCAGAAACACATGCTTGAAAAAAGGCAAAGCAAATACAAAAGCATCAGCTATACAGTAAAAAAAAACTACCAAAATATTTTGTATTCAACAGTTTAAAAACCTTTATATATATTGTTTAAACACGATCGTGGAAAGTTTTAAACATTTTTCCTTAATATATTTCTGGTTGTGTTGCTTTATAGCTGTTTGTATTTTCTATTCTCTTGTGTATTTTCGTGAAACAATTAAATGCTCTCTTTTTAAAGTCGTAGTTACACAAATACAAAAATGTAGTAAATTCCAAATTTCGCTCCTTAATTTGGAATACCGAATAACTAGAATCATTGATTCACAGTAAAATATTAAAGAAGTAGTGTTTATGCGTCACTTTGAGCCTTAGAAGATGACTTCATGCAATACCTTTTAAATCTAAACTGAGATGCTAAAAAGTAAAAAAAAAAGCTTTTATTTGTATTTTAGCGTATCTTAAGCATGGAAGTAACAATATACTTATCCGTTTAAGGGTCTTCATGATGTAGTATTGTAATTGAATGTTTTTCAATTAACAAGTTGTTATTACTTTTATTTCACTTCACAAATTACCCTATCAATTTTTAATTCTAATACACAAATGTAGTTTACAAATTAAAAAAAAATATATTTAAAACATTAAAGAAATTTGTAAGAAGTAGACATAAAATGTCGAGATTAATGTATCAGAACTAATTTTCTGATCAATTGAAAGTGATTAATGTTACTACTATGAGAGTGTTTATTTTGATTTTAGAAATTTGTTCTTATATATGCCGGATACCAGGGTGTAACAAAATCGATAAATGCGGTTTTTAGCTTTGTTTGGTATTAATTCTCCTCCATTTTAAAACAAGGCTGTATTTCTTTGCTGGCTGTATCAAAGTTCAATACAGCCAACCGGAGAACTCTAATATACTGTAAATGTGGATATTTTCGCGGAAGGGGGGGGGGGGGTAATTTTGTGTAGCGTCATACCCGAACCTTTCGCGTGGTTAAAACTTTCGCGGATATTTGAAATTTGATTATCAAATGCTTTGTTTTAAAAGTATTCGTGTGGGGGTTGTATTCGCATAAAATTCCGAAACGCGAAATAAGCGAAAATTTCCACGTTTACAGTAGCAAACCATCTCATTGCAATTCAACCAGCTAAATGAATGTGTGCAACAACAGTGATATGAAATAAATTGTTTGTGTTAAAAATTGTTAAATAGTCACAGCAATGCATTTTATTCGTTTATAACTTGAAACTTTAAGGGAATTATAACTGCTTGTGCATGCTCATAATAATGTTACATGAAGCTGAAATGTACTAAGCATTTTACATCTTAAGTTTAATTTGTGACACAATATTGAGATGCCAATCTTAGTCAAAATGGAGTGAATATAAAATATCAAAGAGCCAAAAAAATACGTCCAATAACCATTTGTCAATTGTGTCAATTTGGTCGTCCCCAACCATAAAGATACCTTACTTAGAAATGTCTTTGATCTATACTTTTTGATGTTATTCATGAACACAGTATGTTTGGAATCAACCCCAAATTTCATCGATGATTTCTTTTAAGCACGATGATCCTCTTCCAACATTTACCAGAGCTTGTTCTAAAACAGCAAAGGTGGCCTTAATTGTTGGCTCATTCTTCCATTTCTGCAGTATTTCTCTTGACTGTGCAATTAAATCCAGTCTATGATTGTACCTGATAGTTTCAAGTTCGATTACTTTTCTCCCTAGTTCTACTCCAAGCTGGAAAGAAAGTAATCCTATCTGTGGTGCTAATGTATCGAGTATTTCGTCCGTTGGAGTACAGTCCAAGTGCTGTTCTGGAATAACTGTGGAAAAGAAATGTCTATATGACAAAACACTATTTAGTTATATAGATTATACATATGCTGAAACTAAAATCACAGTAACTTCGGTATTTTATTTTTATTACCACTGGACCGATACCTCTGGTGGTGTTCTGTTAGTCCCCGAGGGTATTCGCAAATCAAGAAGCCAGTACTTCGGTGCTGCCACAGAAACCGATTTTATTTGAAAACTCGCAATATCTAAAATTAAGAAATGTTTGTTAAAAGCTAAGGAGTATCTCCCTCCTGCATAGCTCTAATCTTAGCTGATTTGGCTTTCCTTCTTGATCATATTGGTTATTTGGTTTTTTTTCCATCAGCTTACACACATATTTCGGTTTATGATTTCAAAGTGTTTTGATTTGACCTGCACTGAAGAGACATATGTTGTCGAAAAGTACATATGCAGATACTAAATTTACAATAAATTTTGTAATAAAAATATATGTTGTTTAATGGGCAAAAATTAATATTATCAACAAAATAAAAATGGTAAAGCAGGCCACAGTTATATTTTTATATTCATATCTTAACTGACAGTTGTGGCAATGCCTTCTAAAAAGTATGTAGTAAGGACTTGTCGAATATTGGATGACCGCTTTGTCGAACATAAACAGAGCGTCACCAATTGGAAAGATTGCGCAATAAGTGACCATTTTCGGCTAGCCAACCACAACATACGGGGCATACATGCAACTGTCCTTATATATACTTATCCCGGTTACAAACAAGTTTTTACCAAATATTATCTATTTTCTTTAAACTGTTCGACCCTCTGCTATGAATATTAAGAAACAGTTTATTTCATCATTGTTATTTCTGCATTGAAATTTAATGTTTATATAGTACAGTTAACTAATGTTCTATTTTGTTTTTGATAATGTCCAGGATTTGGCACGATTATTACAGGAAATAACTGTGGTACGGCACTATTGAGTCTGCCTTCTCTCGTCATTTTAATATCCTTTTCCGTATTTCAACTCGCTGGCTATACTGCCGAAACGTTGGGCATATAACCTTCTTTCTCCTTTTTGTCATTTTTAATTATTTTTAATTTGTATATTTTATATGAAAAAGAAAGGAAATGGGGTAAAAGTCAATTTGTGCATTTAACTTTTTTTATTTTGGCCTACTATACTACTGGGTATTCACCAGCCCAGTAGTCAGTACTTCGGTGCTGACCCGAAAGCCGATTCCATTTGGAACCTTTCAATATCGAAATTTTTTGAAATTTTGATAAAAACTAAGTAGTATCTCCCTCATGCAAAGCTCTGTCCTTAGCTGATTTTGGCTTTACATTTCGATCATATTGGTTATTTGTTCTCTATCAGTTTTAAAACATTTCTGAATTGAGTGTCTTCCAAACGTTTAGATTTTATCTGCACTGAAGAGACATAAGTTGTCGAAATGCGCATATGCAGAATTCAAATTCACAGTAACTTCGGTATTTAGTCATTAGTAACATCAGTAGTTCAGACTTATCAATCAAAGTCTTTGTTAGAATCAAAGTATGTATTTTTGCAATTTAAAATGACCTGAAAATTTATACAATTGGGACCACTTTCCTTTATTAAACCTTCCAGTATTGCCAGTTCCTTGTATGTTATACTTGAAATCAGGATAATACTGAATATATGGCATTGTTTTCAAAGCACATTTTTGTAATAATGACTCGTCATTCGAATGTATCGTGTGAGTATTTACACCCTAAAACTTCATGCTTATCTTCTAAAAGCAAGTTTGAACTTTTTAAAACTGCCCTCAGTAAAGGTCAAAGTCAAAATGTCTACAAATATGATATCCATATTAGTAATTCACATTCAAAATATTAATAGCCTAGCACTAAATAACTAACTTCCAGAAGCAAGACTTTAAAATGCTTCTAGACGCAAAATTAAAGTGTTTTATTACCTTAAGGGCAAGGTCAAAGTCCAAATTGCTACAAATATGATACCCATATGAAGCTCTCAATATAAGTAATTCACATTCAAAATATTAATAGCCTAGCACTAAATAACTAACTTTAAAATGCTTCTAGACGCAAAATTAAAGTGTTTTATTACCATAAGGGCAAGGTCAAAGTCCAAATTGCTACAAAAATGAAACCCCAGAGTGTTCAGAATGTCCTGTATCAAGTATGAATACTGTAAATCTACTTATTTTCGCGAGCGATTTATTTTAGCGACTTTTGCGTGAGTGAAAATATCGCAAAAATAAATCGTCGCAAATAGTTCTCATCCTTATATAAATGCAATGACAGAAATAGAAAAGCGCGAAAATTAATCTCAGCGAACTTCAGCAGAAGGGACAAAACGCGAAATAGAGTAGCCGCGAAAATAAATTGGTTTACAGTACTCTAGCACTCTAGCACTTAATTACGACGTTACGCATATAGAAGGAAGGTTAATGTTTATAAAAATGCCCCCAGCGCAAGGTAAAAAAATGGCACCGTCATGAGGATTTTATCATATGCAAGTCACATGCCAAGTATAGACATCCTTGATCTTACAATCTCCAGCGGGTGTTATCTTCCGATAACATCAACAATATGCACAATAAGTTAGAAACATATATTGAGAAAAAATATATAATTTGACATTTTAATTGTCGTAAGCAGCCATTTGTCTTTTTTTTCATACATTTCCCCATTTACGCAATTTAATTCGACGGAATGTTTCAAAGAAATTTATTACGTCTTCAAAAATGTAGGACCCTTGTTTTAGTATGGTTTGTTTTCTATTTCTTTACATTTAGACATAAGATGAATTATGGTTATTTTTTGCTGTTTGCTGATTTATTTATAAATATCAACATGTATACATGCAATGTTCTTCTCTAGATAAATTTGTCAGCTACTGGACACAAGATGGCTAAACATATGTTTACACATATTTCATCACAAACATTTATAACAGAGTCTATTTTGTTTTGAAAAGGCATTCCTGTCTCAAACATGAGTTTTTTCGGTGTTTCAACAAATCATAGCGACCAAACTACCTCAAAACTGCAGTGACTGTCCAATTATGGTCTGTTCGGACGAAGGATGGTTGTGCGGATACCACATGGAGTTCAAGCTGAAGATGCATTTAATATGCCTAAAATTGTGTCGATATTCCACTCTTTAAGAATTGCTAAAGATTTAGTTCCTGCAAAGCGATGTAAAAGAACGGAAATTTTCGATTTTAGAATCGAATGCACTTTCACAGAACAAAATGCACAATGTAACTTTATGAAGGGTTCGTTAATATTGATTTAAAATGTATTTTTTGTGAAAGTTATAGTGTAAACTAGCATACTGACAGTGTAAGAAAAATATTTGTCAAAATAATGCTAGAAACGCGGAGGGTATCACGCCATTGCTCTCCTAAGATTTAGTTGTTAAAGGTTTTGCTTTGCTTTTGGTTTATTTATATATTTAGCTATTTTTTTTTTATTTTTCTTGTGAGCCACTTATAACGTGACTATGAGTATGGACGCGTTGAAATTGATACGGGGAGGGAAATTTTGATCACCAAAATGTACTTATTACGAACCCTTTCCTCAGACCAAATAGCAAATTGAGCAAAAATGTGGAAAACAATTGAAAGATAAATGGACATTCTTTCGAATAAGTCATTTGTGATAAGAATTCTTTGAGAAATTAAGTAGCTATAAAAGTTTGAAGTTCAGCAATTTTATTTGTTGAAATTAAACAGAAGGCATTTTGTTTTGGGAAATTGCATTCTTGTCTCAAACACGATTTTTCTGATTTTTCACTTAAATTTTAGCATTCCTGAATAACGAAAAACAGTCCAATTTTGGACAATTCGGACGTAAGATAATGCTGTGGATAGCATGAAGAGTTAACGTTGAAGTACATTTGATTCCCCTAAAAAAAGTGTCGATATTACACTTTCAAATATTTGCTAAAGCTTTAGTTTCTGCAAAGCGATGTAAAAATTCGAAAATCTTCGATTTTGGGAATAGAATAATTTTTTTAAGAATAAAATCAACAATATTGACTTTTGAAGGTACTGGTAAAATTGATTCTAAATATATTTTTCGTGTTTGTTTGTTTGTTTGTTTGTTTTTGAGTAATTTATATTGATAGCTTCCATAATTTTCACCTTTACAATATAGATACGGCGAAGGGTCTGATTCGATTGTTTTCATATAATTAAGTGATTTAAAAAATATTAATATCAACGCATTTTTTTTTCTGAATAAGGGGTTGAACAGGTTAGGAATATTACCAATTGGAATAATATATCAAAATTGGGATTAGTTATTCGAATCGGAATTGTTGATTATTTCCCAAGTAGGATAATTGATTAGTTTTTTTCTGTATAAATTTTTCATATTTTAAGTCTTGGAAAATGCATTGGAAAAGTTTAGCTCATTAAAAAGGTTTCAAACATCATGGTTAAACCCCACATTTATGGCATTTTCTTTACACATGGTAAAAGGCAGGAAACCCTAGAAGAAATAAAGAGTCATTTTCTTTTGACTTTTTCTCTATGCTTAATTTATCAAAAAGGAAAAAAAACTATCTTGCCAACACTTTCACAGTATGTTTTAAGTGGTTGTAAATAGATTTTTTTCTTTTTGCAAAAGAAGCAGATAATCATCATAAACTCTGTAAAGCTTAAGTAATCCCTTAATCACAGTGACTAATGGTTTTCAGTTTTAAATCGATCAACGGAGAAATTGCAGCTTTCTTATGATAACAAAATTATACTGCTAAAAATTCTAAGCGTATAGATTTATGAATTTTATGTCTGATGATGCGCCATTAAACAATGTAGTTCAAGAACAACTAGCCATTTATCCCAATTTGGATTTAACTAATTCTCCATATGGAATACTTTAAAATGGAGTTACATTTGGTGGTTTAACATATTTTCTTTATAATCTTTATTATACACCAGATTATTATATGATATTTTTTTATTTTGCTCCTTAAAAAATGCCAAATCGGAAGTATGCACCAGATTTTATGTCACTTTTAACGATAAGATAATATTGGTTCCCAACAGAGTGGAATGTTTTCAATTTTGTTATGATTAGTCCCATTTTAATTCATTTTTCATCAATGAATGCATCATGAAAATTAATATTTGCATTGAGTAATCAAGTTTTGGTACTTTAATTTTTCATCGAATGGTAAATGAGATTGCCTTTTTATGCGTTCTTCTTGAAATAAACTTTCAGTATGATGTCGGCGAATTTCGCGTAGTTCTTACAATTTCTGAGCTTTATGGAGAAGAAGGGGCAAAATTGTGTTTTACCAAAGAGTATCTGTTCCATATGATTTTTTGCTTGAGGTACTTTTTTCCAAATGAATAGAAAAGATTCACAAAGTTTTAATTGTAACATGCTGCGCTTTACCATATTTACGTATGCTTCTGTTTTGGTTATGACTTGCCAGCTTTGCTTTTTAATGATAACAAAATTCGTATTTTCTAATTAACCTATAACTTATTTTCAATTTAAAAGAAAAGCTGGTTATGTTGGAACAAAACTTTGTCATGTAACAATGATAAGTTTTAAAGGTATACATGTTTTTTTTCCGACGCAGTCGGTACTGTGCTCGCTTTTAACCTTTGAACTTTACGATGCTGAAACCTTGGTAACAGAGTCCCATGACCAAACATCTTCACTCTGATTGGATAAAAACGTCTTCCGGTACAGCAAATTGAGGTTCCTAAAAGGGGTGATGTCGTACGATGTAAGGTGAATAAAAAGTTGCATTAATTCTTCGACGGTCGGGAAATAATTGTGTAAATGTGCGATGTACGAAGAATAATAACAATATAATAAATAAAGTGTACTTTCATTTATCGATAAAAAGAGCATGCTACCAAACTACATTCATCAGTTTCCCACCGATTGTCAGGTAAACCATACCCGAATTTTTGGCACATCCCCGTATACCAAAATAATGGAAGTCCCCCCCCNCCCCCCCCCCCCCCCCCGTTCCGATAAAAAAAAATCATAACGCGGGTGTGTCCTAAATGAATATTGTAATTTTAATCGAAAGCAGTTGTGTATTTTTGAGAGAATTTCGCTTTCACATTAAATACGTATTATTTTCAGCAGGTCAAATCGGGGTCTATTCATTGGTTAGGTTTTGTTTTTGCTTTATTATGTTTTTTTGTATTTTATCACGTATACATAATGCTATTAGATTATTTTAGGTACCCACTTTCAAAATATTTTGAGTTTCATTTATAATTTAGAAATAATTACTAATTGGCAATTTATTCTACGATATTTCGTCTGTTTTGGGGGAATGTAAGTGTCATTTGCAGGTTTTTACTATTATTTTTGTGACAGAGGTACAACAAAGGAAATACGCCTGGCGATTGAACTGAAACCTTCCAGTGTAATCTTAAAAACTAACCACTGAAACATGCATACATGTAACAAATACCAAGTTTATCAATCAAAATTTAGGAGAGAGATTAGAAAGGAAGTGCATATACATATACACGAATTTGGACAGTCGAATGAACATGGTGAGTTAAGAAAGAGAATACAATGTCCCTTTAAGAAAACAAGATATAAATATATCTACCTGCGAAATTAATATTTATGAGAAGGGATGCCTGCGAAATAAGATTGTGAAAATTGAGTTTTTTAAAAGTAACGACAATAGAATGCCGTCCGTCGTCATACGCTCATACTGACGAGCACGCCGGGTCTCTAATTGTAAGGTTATGATAGGAAATATCACAGTTGTAAATGTATTGTACTGTTAACGTTTTTATAAAGGAGTAATATAAAATAAAATATGTCAGATTCAATCAAAATTACATGTACGTTATGACTGTTGCATCGCTTCATACAATGTTTTGCACAGTGTTGTTTTGGAGAACAAAGAAAACACGCCTATTTAACTGCGTCGACTATCTTTTTTAAAGATAGTACTTGTTTCATTCTACATAATGTATCTTACCACTTTGCCTGATCTTGTATCTTCTAACCTGTAACATAAGATTTGTGTTAAATCGTAGTTATATGCGTGAATAAGAGAAGCTCATGTACCTTAGTACAAAAGTGATTTTTCCATAAAAAAACCTCATGAATTAGTTCATTGCTTTGCACAGTAACTGTACTTCCCTCCCCAAATTGAAGTTCACCTTATTTTTTTCACATAAGAATACCATCAAATTAAATTACTCTTTGATCTTTTCTTGTATAATTCCTTTATTTTGGGGGCTTAGGTGGAGGTAAGTTCACTAGAGAAGCTACGCGTATCATTTTCACGCAATTTCAAGGAGAGGTTCATCACTGCTTTCAAAACTGACGACAGGTACACCTAATATTAGAAAACGATTTGTGGATATCGACCGCTTGAAATTCGTCCATCTAAACATTATATGCATCTCTAAAAAGTATCTTTCTTCCTAAATCAACAAATAAACTAGAGACACAGAGACTGAACCTGTATGGTTCACCGACAAAATGCTTAATGCTAGCTTTTTCTATGTTTTGCGCTGGCGGCTATGTCTTTGTCAAGTCGAAACGAAACAACGACAGTAGATACCAAAGGAACAAAGCACAAGATCTCATAAATCAAAGTCTAGAGGCAAGGGAAAAGCAAGAAGACGGAAGATCCAAGACACTACATGCCAACAAAAATCACAAACAATACAAATACAGCACAAAAAGCTAAAGCGCTAACAGGGTGAACTCTAAAAAAAAAACAGAGTAACATCAGGTGCTTCGGAAATGAAAGTATGTCCTGCCCTGTATACAGCACCCGTCACACCGTCGGTGGGACAATCCAGGGTAAAGTAAAAAGCGGTAATGTCAAATCCGGAGAGACGTAAATCTAGCTGAAAATATCCGTTTTCATTTGTAACACTGACATTTCATATCTATCTGTGATGTCGTGGTGACGGCCATAGAATTTCCGAATAGACGAAAGTAACAACGGCTGGACATATCCCTGACTCAGCAGTTTTTGTGACAGTACTTTTGCTCATTTCCATAAAGTCATTGTATGATCTACAAGTTCGACAGTAGAATTAATTGTGAAATATTCGCTGCATATGCTAAGGAGGTTGGTATATTGCTGCTTAGAACTGGAAAGTTTCACAATTGGGAATTTAGAATCATTATATTAGTGACTGTTAGTATCTGAGGGCATTGACCAGCCCAGTAGTCAGTACTACTGGGCTGACCCGAAAGTCGATTCTATTTGGAAGCTTACAAACTACGGAATATCTCCCGCATGCAACGCTCTGTCCTAAGCTGATTTTGGCTTTAATTTAGATCGTATTGGTTATTTTTTCTCTATCAATTTTTAAACATCTTTGAGTTTATGGTGTTCAAAACGTTAAGATTTTATCTGAACTAAAGAGACATATGTTGTTGAAATGCGCATATGCATAGACTAAATTCACAGTAACTTCGGTATTTAGTTATTTGTTTGTTATATAAGATCTCAGACGTCCATGCTCGTCAACGTATAACAAAAGGTCAAGGTATGACGCAGAATTGGGTTTATCGGTTTTCTCTTAAATTTCAAGTGCACTAGGGTAAATGCGATGTAAATATTCTGTAAATCTTGGGTTATTAAGAGAAAGTACATCGTCTATATATCTGAAGCTGAACTTTAAAGTCTGGGCTAGTTGTTTTTGCTTCTGTCGTATTAGCTTGTATTATTTTGCTTAATACCGTAAAAATAAGGAAAAAGGTCAGCTAAAGTGGCGCAAGATTTTTTTCTATAGGAATCCATATTGTCTGTTGAAAACCACGGCCTCCACATTCAACAAAAATGTTGTCGGTGAAAAATTCAAGCATCCTTTTCACGTCTTTTTAGTGTATGACTCAGTGTGGTTCTTAACAAAATATGTTTTATCTGATCATTTTACCAAATAGCAATACCTTCGTTCTCCGTTTTTGGTACAGAAACATTGATGTATCAGATCGGAAATTACTGTTTTAAGTTTATTATTTGGAAGGCTGGTGTAAAGAGTAAAACATCAAAGTTTGAATTATATTGCAGTAAGCGGGACTATTTGAGAAGAGGTGTTCAAGGAGATCTTAGGAAATTTAGGAATCCACATCTTATTCACGCCGCTCGTAGAAAATGCTTTTTCACAGTAGCTTTTTAGACAACAGTTACTGCAGTCAATAAAGTGGTTAAGATTTTGGATAGGAGCTTGGTGGTGCATCTTGCAGATATTGCAATGAATCTTTGCTTGTAGGGATTCCATTGAAGCCTAGGCATCCAGTTTTATGTGACTTATCTTCATTCACTTTGATACCAAAAGATGGTAATTCAGAAACTAGAATTCTTTGTAAAGGACAATACCTACATCAAACCCAGTACCATTCAGTAAAATTTGCTGCAATGCTTCAGAGTTGATGATGAAAATGATGCCACCCGTAAGGTCCAATCTTAAGCTGTGTCATGTACTAGACACCATGTTTTTTTTTTAGCTCGAAGGAAAATGAGTAATCTCTGATTGATTTAGCATACATCTTTCCTGTACAGTTTCGCTGATTTTGAATAAAGGGGGTGGGTTATAGGAGATGATACAACAAATTTCCCCGTTGGGTCAATGTTGCAAAGTTTTTTGTCTAATTGAAATGACATAGCAATCTTTGAAAAGGACATATGCTTTGTATTTCTAGTACAGTAAAATTAGCTCCAATGTTTTTAGAGCGGATGATGAAAATGATGTTTTTCTCATAGGATCAAATGAAAAATTAAGTTCAGCATTGGCGACTTTTTTTTTGCCAAATCAATACTAAATTAGCAATTATAGTGACGGACATATTATACAACATTCCTTTTAATTTTAGCTGAAATTGGTCAAATTGGGTTTAAGAGAACATAATCAGGATATGATTTTCCGATAGAGCGAATGTTGAACTATGTTCCGCGTAGGCGTGGCGTTAACTTTATTTGTCAAATCAAAAAGAAATGGACAATCTTTGTAAAGGACCTTCCCTACATCCTTCCCGTAAATTTTTGTCGAATTTGCATTAATTTAATGATGATAAATAATTATCTTCTCAAGGGTCTAGTGTAAAATCGATTCCACGCTGGCAGCCATGTTTTTGGTGGATCGGAACGAAATGAACACCTTTGTAAAAGATCATGTGTACATTATTTCTGTACGGTATGGTTGAATTCGCTTAAGTGGTTTCAGGGGGTTTCAAAAAAGTTGATGAAAGTGTTTCCCAGTAGGGTCCAATGTTAATTGAAGTTCTACACTGGTGGCTATGTTTTTTTATAGGATTGGACCGATATGAGCAATCTTTGTATAAGACCTTTCATTCATCATTCTTATAAAGTGTAATGGTTGAATATGTGTTCAGTAAAAAACTTATCATAAAGACGTTTGTCCTATTAGTTTCCAATGTAAAATACACTAAACAACAAAGGTAACGTCCACCTACTATGGTCCTCAATATATTTTCTAATATTGATGATAGAACTAAAATTATTATCTATTCTTCGCAGAAGACCAATTTTCATTCGTTGCCTGCATATTTGTTTTGACAAACCTTAGTCGGTGTTAATGTGAGACATTTTTCAAAACAATAATCGAAAACTTTTCCTGACTTCAACATTGGCGGTCGGAATTGAATTTTCATTCTTAAGTGATAAAATCAAAATGTTATTGGTAACCTATCCAGAATTACTAAGATATCCATAAAAATAAGGTTATGGTCGAAATCTGGTGTTTTGAGGTTTTTCAACTTGACGTTCTGACTTCCACCATTTCCCGAATTTGTTTGTATTTAATGCATTTCGGATAACTCAGTGATGATTTCCAAACAAATTTAAGTATAATTTCTCTTAATCCAAGGTCACACTAGAATAAATACACCAAGTGGTCAAAACCGCCAGATCTTTTTTTCAGTAGCTAAGAGCCCTTGTTTTCAAAAATTCGTTTAAGTATCGATTACTTCAAAATGGCAAATTGTTTGTAATCATTCAGTGTGTCAGTGTTGTTCTTGTTTGACAAAAATATCCTCTCGACTATCTGCACATAATACTTTATGTATTGGTTATCTTCATTTTGACCGGATGTGTTTTTTTTCAAGAGTGAATTCAGAATCGAGTATTGCAAAAGATGAGAATAAATTAAAGAAAAAAAAACAATGCCTTTATTATAGGATTAAGCACTGGTTTTTAGGAAATTATCTATTAATAAACTACGGCAGCTAAAACACAAAATGAATAACGTTCGAAGGACCTTATGTGAAGTTTGTTAGTGACCTGCCGGAATTTATACATACATAATTTCCTAAATAAAGTGTTTAATTCTTATTATTCCAAATGAGTACAAAAAATTGTTTGATTGGTGTAAATGACGTCTTAATTTGCTGCACTACATTTTCGCAGAGCAGATTAATGGGCAAACGGAAATATCGAAAAAATATTTCTCTTGTTTTTCATGACGTTTACCAATGACATTGAAGGTTACAATTGTATTAGGGATTATTTAAAATTACATTCCACGAAAACATGAGTGGAAGTTTGCTTTGTTGAGTAGTTTAAAAGTTCCGAGCTGGCACCCATGTTTTTGTTTGATCGGAACAAAATGACCAATCTTTGTAAAGGACCTACTTAACACCATTCCTGTAAAGTGTTGTTATATTTGCATTACCTTCAGTTGTTTTAGAGGTGTTGATGAAATGACGTATTTTCCCAAAGGGGCCGATGAATGGTTTTTGAAGAGTACGTTAATTTTCCATATTTTTGCAAAAGGTTTGTGCAGACAAACACAATAGTACGGTCAACACGAAATTCAAAATCAATTCTATAAAGGAAGTAGAACACATATTAAACGTTTCTTTTATGATGATTAACATGTTTCTTGCAAACATAATAACCGACAACTAGATGGGTAGTAAGAGATTAGGAGATGCAGCGTATGTAGTAGAAATGCTGGATATACTGAGTGGAGAGAAAAAAAATGCCAAAATGTGTCTTGGTACTGGTGTGCGTGTATGATGATTCGTGGCTTTTTTACATTATTATTGACAAAAAGGTCATCATGATACACCTTAACCAAAATTCTCAGTCGTATATTAACGATCAGAAGGGCCCTTTAAACATATCTATACTACAAAATAAATACTCTTTTAATAAAGTGTCATATTCAAATAAACTATAGAAATATTTTTATCATCTGTTATTTTTCAGATTTGTCTATTATTACATGTTTTTTTTTCTTAGAATTAATGTAGGCGTTGGCAGCTCAGAAATTCTTCTATGAAATAATCAAAACAAAACATATGAAGTAAACTTACATCTCTACAAATACATGGTAAAACCACGCAATGGAACAACGCCTTTGTTGTTTTTCCTTATCTTGAAGTCACCATTAGGCCGTCAATAATGAGATCGTTTCATAACAAGGTATGCATGAGATAAATTGAAAGTCTTAAATGCACGCGGTCGTGATTGTAAAGTGGACAGAAATATTCTTCCCTTGAATCCTTTTCTATTTATTGAATGATTTTACTTTTAAAGCAAGTTTGTTGTTGCTTTAAAAAAAAACCTAAATCATGATTAGTATTACATCAATACTAGGTAAAGAAATGGTAATCTTTATCTGTTAATGTCAATATAACAAACGAAGAAGTGGCATATTTCAAAGGAAAATGATATAGTTGGCTTCAAATTATAAGTATTATCAAAAAAAAAAATCTCTTCACATATTCTTATTTATGAATGTGACAAGGTGAAAAATTACATGTATTTCATGTGTTTGATTTGAATCTTATTTCAGTTTGTTTTATTGCACATTTAATTATTCGTGTGATAGTTATGTATAGAAGTTATCCTGCACTGTGCCTCTTCTTATATCTTTCAACTGGTACTTGACTTGCGTATTCTTATTTGGCTAACTCTTGAATTTCCCGTTTCTAATTTCTGATTGGTCAATATTTTGAAGTTAATTTCGTAAGCAGAACGAACGAGAAAAATTGCCATGTTTACAGGGTTGACTTACGTGTTAATTTGACATGATGGTTAGTAACAACTGATTTACGTAGTTTCTTATTACTTCATCATATTCCTGGGAACTACCTCGTTCGTATGATGTAAGTTAACCCTTTTATTATCGTACGAAAGGTGAATGAATGTAGAGTGAAAGGATATTTGAACACGATGTGTTGTTCTTTGTTTTTGACCTTGTGTTATCAATAATCGATCGATACAGGGGATTGTGATTTTAACAATGTAAACAAATCAGTTGTATGGAACACTGTTGGTGCATTTTATTGAAGTAATGTAAAGGTTCAGATTAAATGCCAACTATGTAACTACGTTAATTAATGTATTAATTAGAACCGGAAGTGACGTCATATGGACAGTTATATGTAAACAAACAAGAGGCGTGCTCGATTGTTACCATTGGAATGTATGATATTTTGTTTACATTTTGAGATGTGCTTTTATCAATAATGTTATCACCTAGATATTATATTGTAACCCTAGTTCAAGACATTTATTATTGTCATCTTGTTTTCAGAACTGGTAATTATGGTGAATTTTTAAAGGCACTTGATAGTATAGATTAGTCTTGGTGATATGTAGACATTATTGTACCACAGCTTATCAACCTCGCTCCATAAGCGGGTAGGTGTTATGATATTGTTATTTATGTATTTTTATGAATTGATATTATTTATACTCAATTAGTATTGAATTATTATATGGACTAAGTGTACATGAATATTCATTTGTAATATTTTATCATAGATATTATATATTTTCAAACAATTGTGAAGCCTTGCTTTGTGAAATTCACATAGTATTTAGGAATCAGTATTTTTGTGTTTATTGTAAAAACACATACTACAATTTAACTAATTAAGTTGTGCAATATATTTATTATTGTTATTTATATTATAGGGTTTTTATATGATTAGCTGAATAAAGTATCCTGAACCTTAGACCAGGTGTTGGTTTTATTTTTGCCATGGAAACCACCCGTTATATGAACAATTTATTTTTTTTTCCAATTTCTCAATCAAGATAGGGTCTTATTGGCTGATCAAATCAGAGAATTACAGTGGGTGCAGACATAACCTCTCATGAAGTTAACTTGGAGCAAGTGGTAAAGGCATTTTTAAGTTAACTTATAACAGGTATGAAGTCTGCTTTAGAAATGCTCTAAGTCTTCCCGTGAATCATGCGTGTTATACAGCCGTGACTACTTGGAAATTTGATTGTCCTAGAACTAGCATCTTGATATTTTAGGGTCATGGAATCCGGACTGATATGGTCAGAGCAAGACTGCTCCAACATATTATATCCATGACCACTCTGACCTATGTTAGTTATGACCGCTCTCAGCTGATCTCTTCTAGATATGATCGCTCTTTGACCCGTTGATTAATATTCAACATCAAAAATAAAAGATGTGGAAGTGCTGCGAAAATTTTACAGATCTTGTTGTTATACTTTAAGTAAAACCGGTTTCCATCAAAGCACAAGGCCAGTAAAAAACGTGCATTTATTACAAAATGTAGAAAATGCATGTACTCACTGGTGCATCCAGGAAATATCATTATTTAGTAAATATCATTATTTACTAAAGGACTCGGTTATTACACGTATTTATTGATAGATTTAGGAATAACGCGTATATCCTGATTACATGAATTTAATGTAACATATAAATATTGACCGATGACTAAAAGTAATAATCATCAGATATTAACAATTTTTAGCGATTCCAGAAAGTACAGAACAAAATAAATAATAATTAACTTTGGCACGCACACATCACACACAAGATCTTCGGTATTTAAATTAACCATGCCATGACCATTTTAAACAAAAGCAAGATCTCGGTTTAGAAGGGAAAGCGTGATTGCTTCAATTGCAACTTACTTTTAAACAATGAATGAAGACCTTACAAGTACTAATTTTATATAGTTTCATGAGTGTACAGTACAACGAAATTTACTGTTTTCCATGCAACGTGGGTATTTTTTGTATTTTGAACCATTGCGCCGATGTCACTGCTAATTGACCAGAGGTCATCAATGGTATTCACCAGCCCAATAGTCAGACTTGTCTGGCATGAATAAAATTTTACCTTGCGTTTTAAAAATATTAACTGTTTTTATCAAAATTCTAGCCACTAAAAATACTTAAGCTTCATTCCGTGTATGACACTCGATAGATTTCCTTTGTACTGGAATTGGCCTCCTGTTTCGAAATTTTTGGCAATGAGTACTTTTTTTACTACTTTTTGATTATGGCTTTCCATATAATTGGGTTCTACTGCTGCTGATGAGAGGTTACTCTTTGAAACACGTGTACAGCATTACGAAGTTTACTGTTTTTTTATGCAACTTGGTTTTATTTGTATTTTGGAGAGTTCACGGAAACAACTTGTGGATAATTAGAAGATTTGACGAAAAGGGAATGACCTCAACATCAGTAATCTTTGTAAAACTATAGTTACGTTAATTTCCTCTTGAAAAAATTACAACGACAAATCTTAACATAAGTGTTTTGCCACACAAAAATATGTTAATTTAAAAAGGAAAAATTGAGCTTTAACATGTTTAACTAAAATAAAAATCACTTTTTAATTCACAGGATAACTGTTACATGTCTCTTATCTGCTCCTTGTTTTCTATCTGTTTTCAGTAAATATATGTGATTTTTTTTTCAATTTTTCATTTACACCATTTATTCTAAAAACAACAGGATTTTTTTTTCATAAAATCGGCAATGTTGGAAGTAAATATTCTAGTAATGACATAATTCCTGTTCTATCTGTAAATTTTGTTACAAAAAGTTTGTTCAGTTAGCAAAATCTCGCTCTGTTATATTTGAATGCTACCTGACATAACTTGTGTGTATCTTCTTTCATATCTGTCAGTGCTTGAAATACGTCTTTAAAGGTTCCTGTATTTTTCTCTCGCCAATTGACCAGAATGAGGTATTTAACCATTTCGATACTTTGGGGATGATTTCTTTCCATATCTTTCCATTCTTGTGAGGTGACGCCAAGGTGCATTGCTAACTGCTGCATCATTTCATGGTCAAATTGTAGAGACAGTCGAAGTAATTCGGGATCACTTGGTCTCTTGCAACAGGCATCCTCACTTAGACCTACAATAATACGACACTATGAACAATTTTTTCTTTTAAATATTTCTCAATTACGTGAATCTTGTAAGCAAGAAATTAGAAAGTCAAATTAACTCCAGATGTATCTGCATTTGTTGGAGGGATGTTGTCTCTATTAAAATATGTCAACAAAATAAAATACATTAAAGATGCATTTCAATAACAAACTAGAAAATGCCATGCACCCTTGAAAGGTTTAAGTGGCAGTGTGATTTTGGTAATAATATTTGTGTCTGTAAGACACACATGATGCCCATAGAAAATATATGTTTCGATTCGATACTTTCGATGACACAGATTCAAGCAAGCTAATATGACAAAGATCAACAATTTGCAAAAAATCACTTAAATCATAAACCTTACCCCAAGCACACGTTACATATTTATACAAATAATATTCAAAATCAAACAAACTTTGTACAATATACATTGAAGGGGAAGTTGCATTCTTTCAACAAACACTTCTTGGATTCAGGCACAAATGATTTAGAAAAACATCCTAGCATAAAATCTGGAATAGGTGTTGCATGGACAAACTATATTCACTCTGTTATTTATTTTGCAAAAAAAAAAATGGGTCAAAGACTCAAATGGCCGGGTTGCGTTTTTGAGTTTTTGTTTTATAGGTTCCCTATTTAATGGATTTTTTAAATAAATGGGTTTATGTGGGCCACATAAAATATCCTTTTGAATTTCAAGGATCTTGGTAGGAAAATGTAGGAGGACTAGATGTTACAATTCTTGTACCCTCTTTTGAAAATATCGATAACAATAAGTAACTTCCAAAAACCATGAAAATACGAAAAATTCTGAAATACTTCCATTTAGTCAGGTGTTCATCTTCTATATGTATAGGTACATTCTGTGAAACTTTAATGATCTGGGTTGAAAATTGAAGGAGGAGAGGATTTCACAAATTAGATACCTGCTGTTAAAAATGTCAATAATAAATGACTAGGTTCCTAAGTCCGGAAAAGTATAAAAAAAAATTCCAACATGATACCAAAAAATCAGGTGCACATCTTCAATATATATAGAAACATTCTGTAAAGTTTTAAAGATCTAGGTTGAAAACTGTAGGAGGAGTAGATTTCACAAAATAGGTACCCACTGTAAAAAATGTCGATAAAAATGACTAAGCTCCTTAGTCCTGAAAAGAGAGAAAAAATTTCCGAAATGATTCCAAAAAGTCAGGTGCATATTTTTGATATATATAGAAACATTCTGTAAAGTTTTAAAGATCTGGGTTAAAAACTGTAGGAGTTGATTTCACAAAATAGGTACCCGCTGTAAAAGAATGTCGATAAAATGACTATGTTCCTTAGTCCGGAAAAATAAGAAAAAAAATCCGAAATGATTTAAAAAAGTCCGGTGCACAACTTCTAAATATATTAAAACATTCTGTAAAGTTTTAAAGATCTGGGTTGAAAATTGTAGGAGGCGTTGATTTCACAAAAAAGGAACCCTATTTTTCCTGCCCGCAGCTGCCGCCGCCACCCGCCCGCCCGCCTGACATTCACCATACTATAACCCGGATTTGCACTCCGTGCAACCCGGCAAAAAGTTCGATAATGTATTCTTTCCACATAAATATCTTCACTATAGGTTCAAACAACAAAATACAGAAGTTATTGTTAACTTAGTTTCTTTATATGGCCATTTCGAGAGAGCAGGACATGCTTACCCTTCCGGAGCACCTGATGTCACTCTTGTTTATTGAGAGTTCACACTGTTAGTGCTTTAGTTTTTTGTGTTGTATATGTAATGTTCGTGTGTTTTGTGGGCATGTAGTGTCTTTGGTCTTCCGTCTTTTTGTGTTCTTGCTTTTGCCTTGTCTCTGGACTTTGATTTGTGTAATCTTGTGCTTTGTTCCTTCGGTATTCTACTGCCGTTGTTTCGACAACTTATGTCATTTCATTGTATACAAACCTAAACATCTGGAAGACCATCACCTTAAAGATATTTGAAATCTGATACAGAAAAAATAACCAAATATGATCTAAATGGAAAGCCAGAATCGGCTATGGAGAGAGCTTTGCTTGAAGGAGATACTCCTTTGTTTTCAACAAGATTTACAAAATTGAGAAATTGAAAGTTTCCAATTGAATTCGGCTTTTGGGTCAGCACAAAAGTACTTACTACTGAGCAGGTGAATACTCTAGAGGACCAACAGTCAACCAGCAGTGGCATCAACCCAGGAGTAACAAAAACGCACCAAACGTGCGAAAGCCGAGTTGCAAATATTTTTAATTTTAATAAATACGATATGCAAATAGTTGTATATAAATATGAGAATTCTTTTATTTCAATCAGAGACTAAAAATGGAACTATCTGAGGATGTTTTGACTTTTTCGCAATTTAGTTAAAAAATTGGGCAGCGGTTCTAATCTAGGCGATACATATTGCTGATAGTTCAAGTCATAAATTCCAAGTCCCCTATCAAAAAAAGTTTGAGCAAGTTTCCCCTTAAAAACTTATACTTTTCTAAAATGTCCGTTTTCTACTTTGGTATACATGCCAACGGAAATGTCCACTATCTATTATAACTCATTTCAGACCACTTTAAAAAATTGGACAGGGTTTCCCCTTATGATCCAGGTATTACATATTTCTGAAATCAAAACATTAAAAGTCCTCCTTTGAAAAAAAATGGCAGGGGTTCCCCTTAGTATCTAACTTATACACATTTCTGAAATTGTGAAGAAAAATATGAAGCAGAATGCTTTTCTTTTTTAAAGATTCACTGTTATGGTTTGGTTTCCATGGTATCTGAAAGCTCCACTATCCATTAAGACCCATTTCAGACCACCATTCAAAAATATTTGGGCAGGGATTCCCCTTATGACCCAGGTCATAAATATTGCTGAAATAAAAACATTCTAAGTCCCCCTTTCAAAAAAAAATGGCAGGGGTTCTATGTATCATCTAGTTTATACATATTTCGCAAATTGTGAAGAAAAATATGTTGAATAATTTTTTTTCAAAGATTCAATGATGTGGTTTTGTTTCCATGGCAACTGAAAGCTCCAATATTCATCACAACCCATTTCAGACCACCATTAAAAAATGGGCAGGGGTTTACCTTATATTCAAGAAAATATGTGTTGCTTAAATCAAAATATTCCAAGTCCCCCTTTCAGATAAATATTTGGCAGAGGTTCCCCTAATAATCTAATTTATACATATTTCTGAAATTGTGAAGAAAAATATGTAGCAGAATACCTTTTTCAAAGGTTCAATCAGCTGGTTTGGTTTCAGTGGCAACTGAAAACTCAATTATCCATTACAACCCATTTCAGACCACCATTCAAAAAAAAAATATTGGAGAGGGGTTCCCGTTATCATTTATGGTAGGCAAATCATATTGCTGAACCGAGTTTCAGGAAATTTACCAAAAAAAAATTAGAATACCAAAATGTATTTTTGTCATCTAAAAACAAAATACTGAACTAATGTAAATTAAGTTTCTGAATATGGTTATTTAGAAAACCGATTTTATTGAAATTTGCAATATCTAAATTTTACAACTAAGGAATATCTCCCTTATGCATAGCTCTGTCCTCAGCTGAATTTTGGCTTTTCTTGTTAGTTCCTTTTGGTTAATTGTTCCGTATAAGCTTTTACACGTTTTTCGGTAAATGGACTTCCAAATATTTTGTTTTTATCTGCAATGATGAGACATTAGTTGTCGAAATGCGCATATGCAGAAAATAAATTAACAGTAACTTCGGTATTGTGTTATTTAGATATGTAAATTAGCTAAAGTAGCTATGCGAATAAACAATGTGCTTTATATAAAAAAAGGACCAAAATTTTCACAAAAATGGACCAAAATTAAATCTTTACAACATCCACATGTTCAATATATGTTCAAGATAAAATCGCTCTAGCATTAAAACTGCAGGAGTTGTACATACAAACCATGTACCCATTGTACGGATGGACGAACAGACGGAAGGCAGACGGACAGACAGAAGACATGCAGATGCAATGACGGGCGGACGGAAGACGGAAAATCAGCCGGACGAAGGGGAGCACAACATGACCGACTTTTTGTGTGGACATTGAGTTAGTAGTCTATCTGTTTCGGGTTTTCTTCGTATGTTTATTATACTATAGGGAAACAGGACAGAGAAAGAGGAGGTTTGCGTACCCATAAACCGGTTTAACCCTACCGCTGGCTTTTACTAGTGCCGGTACTAAGTCGGCTGTCCCGAAATCCTATAGTTGTTTACGTTTGTCTTTTGTTTTTCATTATCGTTTCCTCTTGTGCAGTTCATTGCTACTTTGTGGCATTTGACTGTGTTTTTCGGCCATTGTAGGTGTTTCCTGTTATCTTTTTATTCTATTTAATTGGTGTTCGACAGTTTGAATTAAGCTTCAAAATATGTTAACTACAACTGACCAAAATTCATCACACACTCGAATGCATAAAAATCAATGTTACTTTCACATAGAACAATATAATTATGCAATGAAAAAATATCTATTTATCTTTTAATAGTAATATAACCTTCTTGAAATGATTTTTTAAAATTATATCAAATACCCCTTTATTCGCCAGAATATATTCTGTCTTAATACAGCTTTATCACTTCGTTGAAAATAAACAAAAATATAAAAGGACTAAATATAGACAAAACTGTTAACGACTAAATAAACACAATAGTCACTCCACACTGTAGCTCAAAGTGTAGATCTTATTTATGTATCTTAATCAATTGGAAGGGTTTAATTTATGATATTTAGTAAAATGCAATGCTTGTTTTGTTCCTTGGTACCCTTCAATGTATGTCCATGCATATGTTTAAGGATGTTCGCTGATCATGTTTATGTATTTCTGTCAGATTTTCGGATTTCTCTGGTTTTATCCATTTAAAGGCTTAATAATGTTTTGCTCGGTGACCCCCTGATTTTATTCCATAATTTCATTTTTTACATTTTTTGGAGCATTCTGACAAAATATTATTCCATTGGTGTTATTTTGTCACATTCATTATTTGATGAACATTCCTCATGTTAAACCTATGAAAAATGCAGAGGAGTTCAGTTTCCCGCCATTTTTTCAAGCACTTGTATCCCAGTAATTTCATCGGTAACCTATTAATGTTTTTGGCTTAAATTACTTCTTTTAAAAATTTCTAGCAAAAAATCACATTTAATAGGAACCCTTGTTATTTTAAAATTTACCAGCGAACATCCTTAAGATGAACATTACATGTTCATGACCAGTATACTGATATGTGTAGGAAACGTTCAAAGTGTATCTTAGGTAATGTTTTTAACATTGATATTATTGAACCAGACAAAAAAAAACATACACGACGTTGCTTTTGACCCAAATTCCAAATTCTGCAGCACAACAAAATTTGGCACCGTTTTTCTGAATTGAAAAAGTAAACCTTTTTACTTTGGTCTGGGAACTTCAATCTCTAATTTTTTGTAAATTCTGTATTAAACTAAGGAGTACTTCATTCATGCAAAGCTCGGTCCTTATCAGATTAGGATTTTCCAGTTAGATAATATTGGTTATTTTCTCTACATCAGTTTTTAAGTATCTTTTCGTTTATGGTTTTCAAATATTTTGATTTTTATCTGCACTGAAGGGGCATAAGTTGCTGAAATAGCCATATGTAGGAATTCAATTTGCAGAAAGTTCGGTATTAAGTTCTTCCAATAAATTGATGGTGAATAAAAGGATAAAAGATGTCTGAATGTCATTAGCATTGTTGTAGAGGCACTAGTTAAAAGTATGGGAGTATTGGTTAGAATGGCATAGATCTTGACTGGTTAATGCCTTACTTACTTATTGTCTTCTTGCTACTTATTAGCGTGTTTGGCTGAGTAATGAATTTATTATTGAATTACAAAATACTAAAGGTGGTGTTATTTAGTTTCTGAAAAATTGCAGTTTTCCAAATTACCAAACATCAACCCAACGCAGAATGTACAATGAAATGATATGTTAATAGTAAATGTACATTTGACAAAGTCTGGTCTCTGCAAATGCAGACGTACTTATGACTGTGCTATCGAATACTGAAAGTCATTTTATATATGTTGTACACTCTTGTGCAAGATATTTTGTCCTTTGTCTGTTGTATCATATATATGTATATCTCTTACTTAACATACCTTCACAATTAATCTCACATATATCCTTTTCCTGGAACAAAACAACACATTGAAAAAGTGTGATGAAGTGTTAAGACATAGACACAAATTTAAAGGGAATATAAAACCATATTAATAAACTTGACAAGTAAATAATAGTGCGAAATTTTAATGATAAACATGTGGATAAAAAATTAAATTGTTTGAGGACTATGAATTTCTTGATAAAACATATGAACGGTAATGCATGTTTTCTAGGCTTTGTTAAGTCCTATATATCTGCATTTTTATTTTAGGCATTTGAATTAAGATCGTTTAATAATTATTAATTAGATCAGTCTTTTGAAATATTTCAAATTATAACTGTATGATTGAAAAGGTGCACGCATCTGAAATTGAACGACGTAGGTAAAAATTCCTTTCCATTCTGTGTTACTAACAACTTTAAGAAAGAATATACATATTGATTAGTTTTATGTCAAGCATAGTTCACATTTGTGCAGCGGGCAACAAAATTTCGTTTTGAAACTTCTAATAGCGTTAAAACTTTTTCCTGTTCAAAATAAACTACATGGATAAAAATACCAAAGCAACAACACTAACGTCTTTAATTGTTTGATTAGACAACGAGAATCAACGCATAAGATTATCTAAATAAACAAATATGAAAAACACAACAGTACAGAATTTATCGATCACAAATGAACTTGTGCATTTTTTTTAGGTAAGAATTATAATATCAAAAGTAGAATATAATTTTATTTGCAAATTACATTGTATCTGTTTTCAGTGTAAGAAAAAAAATGAAATAATTAGCTAATAATTAGATGATATATAGCAATTTTAATTATGGTTTACCTTGTTTTGATACCAGATATCTATATCATAATTCTGTTTGTGTTGCTGACAAGCAAGATGTTTGTTGTTCAACAGGTTTGTTGCTGGCAAATAACACTTTAACATAGGACAAGTATGCTCCATATGAAAGGGTAATTGTTGATTTGAAGATTGACAACTGACAGATCCTTGATAAAAATCGGAAATTCTTTCCAAGGTGATATGCAATATTTCTCTAACATTTGTTGCGATATCTCTCACTATCAAATCTTTAGATCTTTCGTGAACAACATACAACAGAATCGTGTTGCCTTCAATACAAATCACCAGTTCGTGTGAGATGTCATATCTAAAGACAACAAAACCAGAGAAAAACATTTTAATGGTTTTGTATTTTTTCACTGCCCATATATTCAGACATGCGCTGATGAGGCGATTTGGTAGAGCAGGTGGCATCACTGAGCCTTTAAAAACAAAGCGCATTCCCACAGCTTGTCCATGATGACACCTCTTTTCCAAATAATCGGTATTATTTCTTTTTGTTAGCATACACGGGACAAATAAATCTTCACCTGGTAACCGATTTCTTGTTTTTGCATCATACCGTCTCTGTTCAGAAATGATATCAAGATGTACTAAAATTTCGTAGACAAATTCTCGATACGGTTTAATTCTTGAAAACTGTTTTCTTTCCCAAAGCAAAAATAATTGTTTCTTCTGTATTATTCCTTCTGTTGACATCTCTTCAAATGAGGCTAAACCATCAGCATCAGTCGGCCAAAAATGCTTATCTGAAAAAAAAACAAAACAAAACAAAAAAAAAACAAAAGAAAACAAAACAAAAACAAAAAACATCAGTACTTTTTTGTAATTCATATAACAATATACTCAGCATCATAGAATTATTGAGGCGCAAAATAAATATTTCAACATCCTATGTCTTCTTGTGGCATATGATTATAGTTTTGGGCCATTTTGGGTGTTTACTGGTCTCTTTTCTGTTTGGCTTACATAGAACAACTAGATATTTCTGAAAAATATCTTCTACCTGTAATTTCTTTGAGATTGCAACTAGATCTATAATTTTTTTTTGTTATTCGCTATGTGAATTACTTGCTGAAAAATGCAACACAATCAAACAGAATGAAAATTGTACAAATCCCAGCATGTTTTCTCAAATCCTGTTATATTGTTGGCCTTGAGAAGCTTTAAGCTAAAAGGAAAACAATGGGTTGATACAAAAGATTTATAATGAATATATATTTTGTGTATTATTTGTTTACCCTTCTTAAGCACCTGACATCATTCCCTGTTTAATGAGAACTAATATTAAAAGTTCTATAGTTTGAATATTGGCCCTGTATTTTTGTATTTCACATGTCTTTGGTGTTTAATTTTTGTAGTAAACGAGTCTTTTGTTCTCTTAGTTTGTCTACTGTCATAGTTTTTTTAACAATCAAATTTTTACCCGAAAGCATATCTTTTCAATAAAACATAAAGAAATAATAATTAAAAAAATGATATTTTTCCAGCTTTTCCATTGGCCAGAACATTATCACATGACCTCATATCAATAAAATTGCACAGAAATGGCATATCAGAAACGGTATTTGCATGGGTTATATTGCACGTTCCTAAAAAAAAGATTAAAATGTAAGTCTTGTTCCCATGGCCTAGAAAGGTCATTAAGAGTTTCAACGGTTTTTTATAACAAGTACAAATTAAAATTTTGATGCGATAAATTGAGAACGGCAAATTAAAGAGAAATGTAAATTTCATTTCATTTTCATATATGACTGTTACCGCCATGTCGTTCAGAAATTTACTTAATAAATAGAAATTATTTGTTTGCTTCATCTTCTTGTTTATATCTACTTCAGATGACCAGGCGTTTGTTACGTGTTACTTATTTTGGAAAGGGGAATTCAAGTTATTTTCATCAACCAGTCATGGTGCTTTTGATGTCACAACAACCGTAACAGATGGACATATCAATCCTATAACTCTATTTAATTCAGTTTGATGAGCGATTCACAAATGGGACATTTTGTGTCTACTGTCATTGCAGATACATTCTTCCCTCCAAATAAGGCACGGATCTTTCGATTTCGGGGGGG
>MJUU01038779.1:34175-67111 GCA_002080025.1 Modiolus philippinarum | reverse complement strand
GGGGGGGTGTTTTTTTTTGTTTTGTTTTTGCGTTTGTTTTTTGTTTTGTTTTTTTGTTTTTGTTTTTTATTTTGTTTACTGTATAAATCTTCGTTGAATATCACTTTTTCTTTAAAATATAGAATAAAACAATAACTGTTCTTTGTTTTGGAATGTTCGGGTTATTGACTTTTGAAAAGAAGTGATATTCACTTTATTTCAATAGTCAATAACTCATCACATTTACTTCAACAAAAGACAGTAATTGTATAATATTGGTTTTGTACAAAGGCTATAATTCTATAATAATAAATAAAAATGAGCACAGAACAACTGGATATTGAAGAGTAGATCGTTTGATTATCTGAAACCTGAAAACTGGAAGCTAATAAATTAAATCTTTTACCAAAATGAAAAAATGATAACGTAAGTCCAGATAACCTCATTTTCTCAGCGAAAATCAAACCCCACAGAACACAAATCGGATTATTTTCTATTGAATCGCTCTCTCATATTTTGGTATTTAATTTTACATTTTTTTCATATAATCAAATGGTCCATTTTAAATAATACAAGATGTGTTGGTGAAACACTACATATGCCCCGAGATTTTACAGTAAAACATATGAAAATACCAAATTTTACCCCTTTTTACCACTGTGATCTTCACTTTTGACCTATTTTTTTGCATACTACCATTCCTTTTCACAATACCTATACACTTGCCAAGTATTAAAAGTCTATCTTACATAGTTCAAAAGTTTTTTTATTACCACAAAAACACCAAATTCAACCCCTTTATTCTGAAACAGATGAAGCTCCTTTGGCCTCTTGTTTATTGGGGAGGTTTCAATCGTTAAATGTATCTGTTAAAACATGCTATAAGAAACCTACAAAAAAAATACTGCATCCAGATCCAACAAAAAAAAATTACATTTTACATTTGACACCATTTGGGCCTCTTGTTTCTCAAAAACGATAAATGCTATCTCAAATCTGTTGGCATACTACAATTGCAGAATTTTTTTGGCAGTAACATAAAACAAACCCGTCTAAATAGGATAAATAATAAGGATTCTACGGTCAAATACATGAAAACAGCCAATTTCGATCCTTTTTTACCTCTGTGACCTTGACCTTTGACCCTACCTAATTTTCTTTGCATATTTATGTTCCTCTTGACTAGTCCTATGCACTTTCCAAGTATAAAGTCTATCTTACATAGTTGAAAAGTTATAGCCAAGGTTAACGTTTCGGACAAACAGACAGACACACAGACACACAGACAGACACATAGACAGACAGACACATAGACAGACAGACACACAGATAGGACAAAAACAATATGCCCCCGATCCTCGATCTGGGGGCATAAAAATGTTCAATGATATTACCAGTAACAAAAGACTTCATCACCTCAACCATATATATTGGACTTATAATGACGAAATCTCTCAATTGAGGAGTGTCGAAGTAAACAATCTTTCCCAGTGAGTGTTGAATCAGTAGGAATTTCTTTAAATCCTTCTGGTTTAAAACTGACACTTCACTGCCTTTGTTAAGATCATCTAGCTTTTTGAATGATATAATCGGCTCCCCTTCTGCAACTAATTCTGCAATTTCAAGTTCTAAAGGAACCCAAGCATTTGGCATCTTCTCTCCCCAGCATGGATGGTCAAATGTTAACTCCGTGATAACGCTTTTCAATTCTTCTAAATCGGGGTCATTTTTATCAGTAGCATTTAGAAATGTGCGATGCCGAAGGACTAAATGACTGCGCCTCTCGTGGTCCTGGAACAACTTGTCGACTTCTTCAAAAATGAAGCTGCGTCTTTGCTCAACACTTTCCTAAAATGATACATAGAAAGGAATGCTTGTCTGTTTTCTTAAGTTCATTCATAAGATCTGTGGAATGTCGTCTATACTTGCTGCACGAATTATTATTTAGACTTGTTCGACTTAATTCCATATTTAATTGAAAAAATAATGTTAAAGCAGTTATAGCGTTTATCAACTGGTCACTATAATAGGTGTGATTAATAGGATGGCTCGTGATTGAAACACCTTTTAAAGCAATGCAAGTCATTATAAATTAATATTTCGAGAAATTCTTTCCCAGATATTGCTAAGTACATATTTACTTTGGTTAAATTGAAAAATTTTATATATTAATCAATAAGATTGCTAAGATCAAACCGTCATAAAACTTATTGCCATAGAGTTCTCTTTTCAAAACAAAAACCTTACAATAGAATTTGAAAATACTTAACAATATGTAATTCTTCTATTCAAATATTGGTATTCAAGTATTTTATAGCATTTACAGTATCCTGAAGAGAAAAGAAATTATTTCATATTGAAGTTGTAAATATAGTCTGTAGATGGCCATTTCGGCAGCTTATGTCTCATACATGTACCATACATGACCAACAAAAAAGAAATACGGCAGCTTATATCCCATACATGTACCACACATGACCAACAAAAAAGAAATACGGTAGCTTATGTCTCATACATGTACCACACATGACCAACAAAAAAAGAAATACGTTTACAATCATAGAAACTCAGGACAGCAAAAATGCAAAACGCGAGCGGAAATACTGAACGATTTTTGTACATGTAAACGGGGAGTTATGGACTTTCTGTCTTCTTTTACAATTTCTACCTGTAAGCACTATAAGTTGTTTCCTTTAGTCTATTCCCAGTGTCGAAAAATACATGAATCTCTTAATTTTGTTTTTTAAGAGTGTATTTGAATTCTTAGCATAGGTTTTGCAATGTTGTAGGGCTTTATTCAACTTTTGTTTCGGGGGACAGAGAATCTGACTTTCAAAATTTTATCAACGGTTTGAAATCCTTTATTAGATGATTAAATCAAATCTGTGCCTTGAATTTTAATTATGTTTGTTAAATTATTTCATTTTTCCGAAGGGAGTAAACATGTACATTTTCATTCACAAACTTAATTTCGATATCAAATATGGTGAAAAATCTTTTTATTTACTACAAAATACAAAACAAAAATGTTTTACGGATTTTTAGAACATATCCTTAGAAGTCTGGAATCTTCGCCGAAGATTTGAACATATCTAGTGTCTAATTTCGAAACATATATTGCATAAAGTCAAGAAACTATCAACATGTTGATTTTAACATCATATAATATATTACTATTCGAAGCAAACCTTTGAAATCTTATCCTTGTGTGTCGCTACAAATAGTATCTTCGGGTTATCTCCTGTGATTGTTTTACAGTATATCAAGATAGAGTTGACCCAATGCTGAAGGAATACTACAATGAGAGAATACTTAGGTTTATATCACCTGTAATCTTAATTGATAATCATAACAGTTCCATACTATGGTTCAATCAATCTGCTCCTGGATTCACACTCGTATACATTTGTGTCGGATTTTTTGCATTCATTGTATTTTTTGTGCGAAGTATAAAGTTTACGTTGGCAGAGCTTTAAGTAAACTACATTACAAAATTCTTTCTTTTTTATAGTTCAATTACATATTAAGGTCACCAATATTACGGAACTATGACACGAAACGAAGGGAGCTTTCATTATGTTGCTTCAGATATACTAATAAAATGAAAGCCAAATAACTTATCATTTAAAAGATATACTCAATGTTAAAGTTTTTTTTTCAAAAATGTTCATATGTCAATGTCAAAGTAACAAGGTCAACAATGTTGGTATTATTTGAAAGGTCTTGCCACAAGGGATACACATGCAAATTATGAAAGCCCTATCATTTACCATTCAAAAGATATACCCAATACTAAAGTTTTTGTGGACAAACAAACAAACAGGCCAAAAACTATATGCCCCCCTAATCTTCGATTATCGGGGGTATAATAAGCAGGTTCTGTCTTTTTTCCCTTGCTTGTGCCTATCTGCAAGAGACGATGGTTGTTAAATATGGAGAGCACGTACTGGAAAAAGGCCACACGACCTCGTTAATCATCTTATTTATACACATTTATATGACCACTTATGTTATTTTGTAATAACTCTAACAGTTTATGTATACTTGAAAACGTTCGCGGCACTAGTTCCAAATTATTTTCGTATAAGTGTTGTTTTGATTTGACATATTCTTATCAATATTAAGCCTTAGTTTGCAAAAACGTGTCCTCCTTTACCATGCTAACCGCATATGTTAATTAATCGCATGGGTTGTCAAAAAACAAATTATAAAGTTGTCTAATACGGGACTTTGGAGATGGGAACTCTTGTTCAATTAAAGGTGGAAACGGTCATCTAAAATATCAGTATGAAGAAATGACTGGATCCCTGACCTATTGAAATGAATATATATACTCCTAAAAAACTATTTATGAAATTGAAGTCTATCATTCTATAATTCTTCCTCATGAGAATTCTTTAAGTAAATTTTAGTTGATGAAAAAAATAACCCAATGAGCTTAAAATATATTGGATTAAAATCACTGTTAGCTCATCAGTGACAATGAATTAGTGATTCAATGTATTGATGCACTGATTTTTTTTTTCGCCTAGTATTAGAACTTCTGCCCATGAGGACACAACTCAAAAGTCCCGTATTATTTTATTTTCTTTTTCTTTCTCCACGCAGCGAGTGCAATACAGGGAATGAAGTCTCCGTATTTCAAGGAGTTATAATTGTGATAAAAAAATTATATACTTTTTTTAGTTGTGCCTCATTATATCTATTGAAGGGATCTGTTAACTTGTGATGTGAAAAATATAGGGATTATACTATAATAATCCCCCTAATGGGGGATTATTACAGTATAATAGTAGATTATTTAAGGTGACAAATTCAGTGTTTGTTTTTTTCAGTTTTTCCTTTATCATGTCATTTTGCATATCGATAAAAAATTTTCATACATGTTGGCAAAAAAAAAAGATATTTTACTCTTCGAGTCACGCTCAAAAGAATTTTGAATTTTGAAAGTATACTTTGTCAATTTTATTATATTTGATCGATTTCATCTTTTAAAGGAACTTGATACCAAACAATACTGTAACTTTAAAGTATGTGTCTCTTCAGTGCAAATTCAAATAAAAATTTAGAAAATCATAAACAGAAAGACGTAAAAATTACTGTTTATAAACAAATATTTATGAGTTAGATCACAATTTTGCATGAGGGAAATAATCCGTAGTTTTAACCAAAATTTCAAAAATATATACACTTGGCCATAAGTTAAGGACCATCCAATTTGAAAGTTTATTTCAAAGTCATATTTTTTTATTTTTATTTTGCGCTTCTACATGTTTGGTGTACTAAGCATACTGCATTGCTATGGTGTCTTAGTATTTGGAAGAAGGCGAATAACACTGCAAACATGCGTAATGAAAAATCGTTACTTCAAAGTTGAACTACAGATGGGTGCAGACACAACGTTCAAGAAGTGCACTTAAAGTGAACTTGAAGTTCACTTTTCAAGTGCACTTCGCGTTCTCGTAGCTGTCGCGAAGTTCACTCTTTTGGAATAGGTAGCTATTCCATGACAGGTATTACCGCTTTCACTAGTGAACTTCAAGTGCACTTGAAAGCTGTCGCGAGGATCACTACTTAAAACGAGGTTATCTTATATATAAATATATAGTTAGATCGAATTTTAAGCGATAGCCGAGGGAATAAAAATATATTTCCACGTAGCGTTCTTTTGGATAAGCAATTTCACGAAAAAATACCAATGCAGTTATATATAAAATATTGTTAAATATAAAACATGTCAGATAATATTTTCCCGCTACAAAAATGAATATAGACGTGTATACTAAATCTTTGCAAATGACCAAAATAATTAATTTTTCAAAAAAAAAAGATTTACTTATTATATCCAATGAAGAAGTTTTATATGTTACAATATAGCTTTTTGTAAATCTTTATATAAATATGTTTGAGAAAGTTAGGTTTTCATTATGCGGTTTATACTAAATCTTTACAAATAACCAAAATGATTCATTTTTTAAAATAATTTACTTTATAACATCTTTCCAAAGAAGTTTTATATAAAGTAATTTTGAGAAAAATACATGCGACAATTGAAATAAGCATCAACATATAATATCTCCCACTTTTGGATTCATTTTTGACAAAAGATGCATAAATTTGGTATTCCGAGAAAGGAGAAAAGCTGAAATGCAAAATATTTCAATTTTATAAGGTAATTTTGGGAAAAATACATATAAATGTTGTGTCGTGACAATTGAAATAAGCACCGACATATAATATCTCCCACTTCTGAGATCATTTTTGACAAAAGATGTATAATTTTCGTATCGCGAGAAAGGAAAAAAGCTGAAATGCAAAATATTTCAATTTTACCAGGTAAATTTGGGAAAAATACATATAAATGTTGTGTCGCGACAATTGAAATAAGCATCGACATATAATATCTCCCACCTCTGAGGTCATTTTTGACAAAAGATGAATAAATTTGGTATCGCAAGAAGGAAAAAAGCTGAAATGGAAAATATTTCAATCTTATAAGGTAATTTTGGGAAAAATACATATAAATGTTGTGTTGCGACCATTGAAATAAGCACCGACATATAATATCTCCCAGGTCTGAGGTCATTTTTGATAAAAGATGAATAAATTTGGTATCGCAAGAAAGGAAAAAAGCTGAAATGGAAAATATTTCAATCTTATAAGGTAATTTTGGGAAAAATACATATAAATGTTGTGTCGCGACAATTGAAATAAGCACTGACATATAATATCTCCCACTTCTGAGGTCATTTTTGACAAAAGATGTATAAATTTGATATCCGGAGAAAGGAAAAAAGCTGAAATGCAAAATATTTCAATCTTATAAGGTAATTGTGAGAAAAATACATATAAATGTTGTGTCGCGACAATTGAAATAAGCACTGACATATAATATCTCCCACCTCTGAGGTCATTTTTGACAAAAGATGTATAAATTTGGTAAAGCGAGAATAAAAAAAAGCTGAAATGCAAAATATTTCAATTTATAAGGTAATTTTGGGAAAAATACATATAAATGTTGTGTCGCGACAATTGAAATAAGCGCAAACATAATATCTCCCACTTCTGAGGTCATTTTTGATAAAAGATGAATAAATTTGGTATCGCAAGAAAGGAAAAAAGCTGAAATGGAAAATATTTCAATCTTATAAGGTAATTTTGGGAAAAATACATATAAATGTTGTGTCGCGACAATTGAAATAAGCACCGACATATAATATCTCCCACTTCTGAGGTCATTTTGGACAAAAGATGTATAAATTTGGTATAGCGAGAAAAAAAAAGCTGAAATGCAAAATATTTCAAATTTATAAGGGAATTTTGGGAAAAATACATAAAAAATTATAAATGTTGTGTCGCGACAATTGAAATAAGCACCGACATATAATATCTCCCACTTCTGAGGTCATTTTTGACAAAAGATGTATAAATTTGATATCGGGAGAAAGGAAAAAAGCTGAAATGCAAAATATTTCAATCTTATAAGGTAATTTTGAGAAAAATGCATATAAATGTTGTGTCGCGACAATTGAAATACGCACCGGCATATAATATCTCCCACTTCTGAGGTCATTTTTGATAAAAGATGAATAAATTTGGTATCGCAAGAAAGGAAAAACGCTGAAATGTAAAATATTTCAATCTTATAAGGTAATTTTGGGAAAAATACATATAAATGTTGTGTCGCGACCATTGAAATAAGCACCGACATATAATATCTCCAACTTCTGAGGTCATTTTTGATAAAAGATGAATAAATTTGGTATCGCAAGAAAGGAAAAAGCTGCAATGTAAAATATTTCAATCGTATAAGGTAATTTTGTGAAAAATACATATAAATGTTGTGTTGCGACAATTGATATAAGCAACGACATATAATATCTCCAACTTCTGAGGTCATTTTTGACAAAAGATGTATAAATTTGGTATCACAAGAAAGGAAAACACCTGAAATGCAAAATATTTCAATCTTATAAGGTAATTTTGGGAAAAATACATATAAATGTTGTGTCACAACAATTGAAATAAGCACCGACATATGATATCTCCCACTTCTGAGGTCATTTTGATAAAAGATGAATTAATTTGGTATCGCGATAAAGGAAAAATCTGAAATGCCAAATATTTCAATCTTATAAGGCAATTTCGGGAAAAATACATGCGACAATTGAAATAAGCACCAACATATAATTTCTCCCACTTTTGGATTCAATTTTTACAAAAGATGCATAAATTTGGTATCGCGAGAAAGGAAAACAGCTCAACTGCAAAATATTACAATTTTATAAGGTAATTTTGGGAAAACTACATACAAATGAATAAATACCGAAGTTACAAATGTTGTGTTGCGACAATTGAAATAAGTACTGACAAATAATATCTCCCACTTTAGAGGTCATTTTTGAAAATCGATGTATAAATTGGGTATTGCGAGAAAGTTTTTTTGAAATTACATATGAATTTAATGTCTCAAGCATGAACATAGGCCTCGATGAAATACCATTTTTGGAAAGATCTATGAAGAATATAATGTGACGTAAGCATGGAATCTATAAATAAAACAAAAGAACGCTATAATTTATAATGGCATTTTGGTTTTAATTTATTATAAAAAAATAGATTAAAAAGAGAGTTAAGTCGTCGATTTTGCATACTTTTTGCTTAAAGTTAATTTCGTCATATTAATATCACGTGTTTTGAACTGACCAATCGCTAAGAGCAATCCAAAGCTGCCACGAAGTTCACTTCAAGTGCACTTTGCGATCACTCCCGCGATCGCATCTTCTTTTCAAGTGCACTTGAAAGTGGTCACAAGTTCACTCTAGGCTGTCATCCCAGCAAACACAAAACATTTTTCTGATATTTTCGAAATATCATATTAAGATCATGTATGAAATATTATCATGAAACATCATATAAACATTGTAATGATGTTTATTTGGATGTTAATAAAATGTTTTAAGTCTAACGTTGATACTAAACATTTTTAAAACATTTTTGTAATGTTTTTCAAAAAATATTAATTGTTATCATTATTGAATATTGTAAAACAATGTTTACATGATATATTTATAATGTTTGTTAAAATAGTTGCACAGTTGCAATGATTGGTATTTCAGAAACATTTATTGAAAAACATTTTTCAATTATCTTTATAACATGATTCAAAACATTTTTTTGGAAACATTACAAAAATATTAGTATTTAACATTCATTGAATGTTAAAATAAAATATATTACACTGAACATTCAAAAAATGTTTTTTAAACATTAATTGGAAATGTTTTCAAAACACATTTTATTATTGAAATATTCATATTGAGATCTTGTATAAAACATTATCTTAAAACATCATATGAATATTTTAATTATGTTTATTAGAATGTTAATAAAATGTTTGATGTTTAACATATTCATTTGACATTTTTGTGATTTTTTTTTTTCAGAAATATTTATTGTTAACATTATCGAATATTTTAAAACAATGTTCAGGTGATATATTAATAATGTCTTTAAAAAAAGTTGCACACTTGATTTAAAAACATTATTGAAAACATTTCTGAGTTATCTAAATGATATTGGTAAAAAAAACATTTGTTGGAAAATGTTATTGTAATATTAGTATTTAACATTGATGGAATGTTAAAATAATATATTTCACTCATAACGTTTAAAAGATTTATAACTGAATATGTCCTCAGATCGCATCTTATTGATGTTTTGAGAAAACATAATAACATTTTTTTACGCTGATTATCGTTTATTGTTTGGTTGTGATGGATCACTTGTGTGCTAATGTTCGGAAAAGAGGTCGTAATCGTATCCGATATGTTTTCACTTTCTTTTACCATCAGGAGCGGAGGGTTAGTCGACCAGAAACCAGTTGCCGGAAATCGATAATTTTTCCCGCCTGTTTATGTTGAGAGCGATCATATTACACAGCAACAATTTCTCACTGGTAAGTCTAACCATTTCAGGAGTTTGCATAATATTAAGTAGATGCTATCTTTGATGGCGCTATACAAAAATGTAGAATGAAAATTTCATTGACGTCCTATTGCGAAAGATTTGGGAATACTGCCTATGAAGGCGAAGCGGCTTTATTAAGTTTAACCCACGTGGTTTACTGCTTTCTTATGCTTGCTTCATGGTAATCAGTGCATTGATTAGGAAGGATTTTTCATAAATTGGACAATGACCCAAACATGTCAGTGTAAATGACCCAAACATTGTCAGTGTAAATGGGCCATTTTTCTTGGCAATGGGTCATTCAGAGTTCTCATTGGCCTAATAAAAACCAAGTTACATTAATAGCAAACAGTGAAGGTTTACTGACGAAATACAAGGCTTGCACAGCATTTGGTGACTTATTTAGACCAACCATCATAAAATTTGCGTTTTTTTTGTCAGTTCCAAAATGGACTCATCAGGCTATCAGTAATCACTTTAGGGACCGACCATTTAACCTGAAGAGGGGGGGGGTTATGTTTTTTTTTCTGCACAGAAAATTATTTTCGTGCTTCGCGCAAAACAATTTACTTTTTTCACGTGTATCAACAAAATATTTTTTCAAAATTAACATTATTTTTTTGGGGCAGAAAGCCTCCGTCAGAAAATTTTTTTTCATCATTTTGGCAGCCAAAATATTTCTTTCACATAAAATCGTCTTCAGATTATTTTTTTAGAAAAAAAACCATACCCCCCTTCAAGTTAAATGGTTGGCCCCTTAAGGATTGGAAGGCATAGATGTTTTTTTTTGGTGCCTGCTTGCCAAATCTCGTATCAAGGACATATGTACATCATAATACAAATCAAGCATGTAGTTCTGTTCGAGAACATTTTTCAGATACTTTGAAGTTGAAAAAGTACAATTTCTGTGATTGTGCCAATGTGGAATCAAAGAAGGACGTATTTTCCCTCATTTATCTTTAAATATGTTGCCTGAAGTTATGGCTCCTTCTTTCGCTCTGAGTTGCTTTCATTTACAAAATCTTGTTTTAAGAAAGTTTGATCACATGATCGATATTCTTAGAAGAACTTGCTATAGGGCCCTATCAAGTTAATTTATAGATTCTCATCCACCTGTAACAATAAATCTGGGTTTGTTGGGAGGCTTTCATTTTATTTTTTTTTACTGATTATCACTGAAATTGATAGGAATTAAAAAAAATATGAATAATTGAAAATAAAAAAAAATTGAGCTTAGAAACAATGGGACGGATGGGGATGAGAATATATTAATTAATTTGATGTGGCCTAGTCTATTCCTTTGTAAATTTTGCTCTTTTCCAGCAACGTATAACAAGCTAAAAATTTTACCGCGAAAAAGTCTATAATACGTTCTATAGATCACATGGTCAAACTTCTGAAAAACGAAAAGTAATACGTTTCAATCTCGAAAAGGAAGCGTCTGAAATATCATAGTATCGAATGTAACAATCGTTGTGGGAATGAACTTAAAACAGTTATGTGCCAATGGGAAAGATACTTTAGACTCTTAATGCTTCATTTTTGTCGTCAATGTGACTATAGCACGCTGCCTTTCAAATCACTGTCAGTGGAATCGTTTTGTCGTTTGTATTTGTTAAAATTCCTAGAGGTTTTTAAATAAATGGCTACGCCGAGCGCAGCATGATACGACCGCAGCATGTCAACCACTGAAATTTGGACAAGTATAAACTAAAATTAATGTGGACACAGTAATTTGGTGGACAAATTAAGGACCTTGTCACAGAAATTAACTGGACACAAACTAGTGAAAATAAAAATTAGCTCTTTTAATCCCTTTTTACTAGGATATTGTAAGAGCTAAGAAATTCTGTTGACTCACCATCAAGAAAAATCCAAAGAAAAAACTCAGGTTGAAATCCAATGAAAAATAAAGATTTCACATATTTTGAAGTATTGCAATTTGGCCCCTTTGACCCATTATAGCTTGGACACCAAAGAGCAACGCAAAATATACTGCCACATCACTGAAAGCTTAAAATGAGAACAATCCAAAGATAAAAATCCCACCAAATTTAAAGAAAAATAAAGACTTCACATATTTCTAATGATTGAAATTTTGACCTCTTTGACCCCTTATAGCTCGGTAACGGTAAGAGCTACATCAAATCTGTTGACATACTGCTGAAAGCTTACATTGAGAGGAATCCCCCCAAAAAAATTTCCAACAAAATCTGATGTAAAATAAAAATTTTACATATTTCTAAAAATTGCAATTTTGGCCCTTTTGACCCCTAATAGCTCAGAAATGGTAAGAGCTATGCCAAATCTGTCGACATACTACTTAAAGAAACAATGAGAGGAATCAAAAGAAAAAAATCCCATTGAAAATGGATGAAAAATAAAAAATTTAGGTAATCCGCATGTTTTCAGTTTTTGCCCCATTGGGCCCCTCATAGCTTGGAAAAAAAACAAGTTATCAAAAATCTAATGTTGCAGCGCTATATTAATTTTTCATAAGGAATCCACTGCAAAAAACTGCATCAAAATCGGACTAGAAATAAAAAAAATTAAATTTTTGAAATTGGTCCCCTTTGGACCCCATATATCTCGTGAACGGTACATGCCACACGAAATCCTTTGGCATACTACTGATTGGAAATTTCCTCAGGAAGACACTGAAAGAAACCCCATCAAAATCCGATAAATAATGAAGATTCTACAGTCAAATATGTTAAAACATCAAATTTAACCCTTTTTGATTTTCCCCAATTTTGAGATTTAAAATTCTTAATTTTGTTTTTTTCCAACAACGCTATTAAAATAGTTCGTTTTGTGTTTTGTTTACATGAGATAGACTGACACCTATCAGTAAACCAGTCACCTGATACTGGGGTAATAAAAGCTCACGAGGAATGCCAAATGCCTGCCCTGGTGCCTTCATTTCCGGTTTGTTGTTCATTACTTGTATAGTATCATGCCAGATTGTTTTTTTTTGTCGAGGTGTAAGAAGTTGCCATAATCGGCATCCAGTCGATTCATAACTATACCAAGACACAGAAATCAGAAAATTTGTCAATATTTCATAACCGTTAGATATTATAATCGTTTTACTAATGTGGTGAGTGTAACGAACTGTTCATTTCACTCATTACTTACCTGAAACTTCAATGTATAAACTTCTAGGAATAAAAAAGTTAAATAATGCATTGTAACTTATCTTGATTATTTCTTTAATATGCATTTTGCCGATTTGCCAGCACCTGCATATTGACTAAATGGGATAGATGACTTCAAGGACTACCAGCAGGTTTGCGCGTGTTGTAAGTCAGGAAATTTATTAAGCCTTTGTGCGTCTTGTCTTTTTCTAGTTAGTTTACTTTATGTCAATAGGAGTCTAGGATGATGTTTATTTCGCTGAACTTCAGGGGCAGACTCCGACCTGCCGTTGGATGTGGGGTTTTCTCACCGTTCATTGAAGATATTATGGACGCTTTGGGTTGTTATTATTCCTGTTTGGGTCGTTGTCTCTTTGACATATTCCCCGCTTCCCTTCTTTTTTTTACCATGCCGAGGCATTGACCCAGTTTGTTAACAATTGTTGTAAGGATGGGCAAAAAGCTCAAATTGAAATCTTGGTGAAATTTAACTATCAGATTAAATGTTCTGGAGAAATTTTGTATCTCATTTGGACAACAAGCACTGAACACCATCTTATTCGCATATATGCAGAACAAGTAAGATGATTAAAGTGCCTAGCTATGGGTGAAAGATGGAGAGGACGATGCACCAACTTTCCCCATTTACATGTCTACACCCATAATTTTCCTACATCACTTGGAGTCTATCATGTCTGTTCTGAATATAAAAATAATTGTCAACACATATAAATACAGTACAAACAGTACACCTCATGACATGAACGTCATATATGTTCTGCACATGATCACAGAATCTTAAAATTATTATACTCCCGCTCCGAAGGAGGGGGGGGGAATACTGTTTTACGTCTGTCCGTCCATCCGTCCGTCACACATATTTTTTGGTCGCATTTTTCTCAACAACCATACATGACAACCACTTGAAATTCGGTATGGTGCTTCAGTATGGGGTCCCATTTTCGGTCATATTGCATTACCACTTTCTGTTCACCGATTTTGCACTTACCATACTTATTCAGGGTTAAATGGGCGGGTGTTTATCCAAAGGAAATCCATAATTTCCAAAAATGTTTAAAATGCATAAATCCAAACGAAATTCGAATAATCAGTAATATCAAATATAGCTATATTGTATAGTTAACATGGTAAAGGGGACAATAATCTAAATTGATTAATTCATAATCATCAGCTTTGCTTGCATTTTGGTAGTTTTTCGCAATGATCCAGATTTTGATGATTGATCACAAAAATATTTTACTGATTAATTGACAATCTTGTGTATTTTTTTTATATTCAAATTGATATTTTGAAAGCTAGATTCACAAAATCTTTTTACTCGTGTTGCATTGTTATATCGAGGATAGGGGGTACATTTATACAGCTTTCGGTCTGCGTGTGTGTGGGTGGTTTTGTCCGTAACACATTTTCGCAGAATTTTCCATTTTTATACCCCACCACACGAAGAGGCAAGGTATTATGTGATACCCTCAGTCGTGTGTCCGTCCGTCCCCCGAAGGTTTCTGACTGATAACTTGTGAACGAAATAACAAAAGGTCTTCAAACTTGTCATGAAAGTTGTTTACCTCTAAACTCAGGTCAAGTTCGATTTTCGGTTCAGACGTCCAAGGGGTTCTGGAGTTATGCCCTTGAAACTTTGAAATTTTACGAATTCTAGGGTTTCCGTCTGATAACTTGTGAACGAAATAACACAAGGTCTTCAAACTTGGTATGTAACTTGTTTACCACAAAACACAGGTCAAGTTCGATTTTGGGTTCAGAGGTCCTAGGGGTTCTGGAGTTATGCCCCTTGAATCTTTTAATTTTTTTGAATTTTAGGGTTTCCGTCTGATAACTTGTGAACAAAATAACACAAGGTCTTCAAACTTGGTATGCATGTTAATAACCATAAGAACTTGTGCATGTCCTATTTTCAGATTGATTCATGTATTATTTAAAAAGTAATAGCATTTTTGGGATTTTCAGACTAAGAATTTATACTGAAAATTTGTCAAAAGCTTATCTCGGAAACCATTCTGAATAACTATTTCAAATTTTGTCAGAATGCTATAAGTATCATATAAACATATGCACCTGTTATTTTTTAGATTGATTCATTAAATTTTGAAAAAGTTATGGCTAACACATGAATTGTTTTTGCAAAGCATGTTACTAATGAAGCATGTTCCTAGAGAAGTTTGCCACTGTTTTTGAGTCCAACTTTGAAGACTAACTTACAAATCACATAGCACCCTCTCAAGTCGTACAGTCCAGATACATGTGCATGTAACTGGACTTACTTCATGTATAATGGTGGCTAAGGCCAAAAATATATATATGTGTGTTTCTGGTGACAAGGAATTTGAAAATAGGGCCGGTAAGTCGGCAAAAAGTTTTTTTGTGTTTTTTTTTTATGTATTTTTCATTCATTTCATTGATGCATGTCAATGTCGTATTTCTGGTATATAGTCATACCGATAAAATTTAAGGGTAATCTGACTTGTGAAAATGACGGATTTGACGACAGGAGAGAGGAATCCTAAAATTTTTAGAATTCTTCGTGCATTTTCTACTAGCGATTGTAGAAAAAGACACATCTGAGTAGTGTTTCTACCCACAAAACAGAAGACTACCGCTAAAACGACCGAGGTCACACAAGAACATTTTGAAGTATGGAAAAAATGGTAGGGTCAGAAGGAAAAATTAGGGTCGGTCAGGTACCTGGAAACACACATATTTTTTTATTTAGCCTAATGATGATTTAACATGAAAGCAATTGAATTAAATGAATATTTTGCCTGTTTATTAACTTGTAGTTTAATAATTGTAGGTTGCATGTTAAGTACTAGTAATGAATACAATAACAACAAAAAATAAGAGAAAAGACAAAGAAGACCGTATAGAATACAACAGAAAATGGATTTCCAATAAACGGAAGAAAAATGCCCCTGTGTCTTTTCATGAGGAGTTGTCGGATGTAAGTGACATTTCAAATTCTGATGAAAACTTAGAGACAGAAGATACAGCTTGCAATTCTAACTCGAGGCCAATTTCAAATGAAGGTCATTGTGGACCCAGTACTTCACAAATTCAGGGTAATACAATATGTGATGAAGATCAAGCATTAGATCAAGTTGAGATGGCTTGCAGTACTAGTTCTCATCACAGTTTTGAACAAAACAAAATCAGTGGCTGGGATGCTAATGACAAGATGGAAAATGTTTCCTTTGTAGATTCAGATACAGATAACAGTGAAGCTGAATACTCAGTCTTGTTAGAGGAGTTAAGGGAATGGGCCAACCAGTTTGAAATAAGACACACTGCTATAGATAAACTTTTAATTATTTTACGTAGATATGGCCATAAGTCGGACTTGCCTTCAAGTGCCAAAACTTTATTAAAAACACCAAAAACTGTAGATATACAAACTGTTTCAGATATGGATTATCATCATTTTGGTCTTAAGAAGATGCTTACTAATAACCTTATGAAAATGTCAGATTATCATCTCAACACCATTCAAAATCTAGAACTTACACTAAATATTGATGGTTTACCATTATTTAAAAGTAGTAAAACCAGTGCATGGCCAGTTTTATGTAGAGTTAGTAATTTAAATGACAGTGAAGTATTTCCGGTTTCTTTATCGGTGGGTACATCTAAACCTTCAAATCTGCAATTTCTTAATGAAACAATTGCTGAATTAACTCAAATGTGTCCGAATGGTGTCGACGTCAAAGGAAACAGACTGCCCGTTTCAGTATCATGTATTGTATGCGACGCTCCAGCCAAAGCTCTGATAAAAAATACAAAGCAGTGTTCTGGATATTATGGCTATGATCGCTGTGAACAAAATGGTCAGTACATTGGAAGGATTACATACCCAGAAGTTTATAATCTGACTCTCAGGACAGATGCCTCTTTTAGAAATAAAACTCAAGAAGAGCACCATAAAGGGGATTCGGTTTTCTGTCAGTTAGGAATTGACATGGTCAAACAATTTCCTATTGACTATATGCACCAAGTTTGTCTAGGTGTAATGAAGCGACTGCTTTTGGTATGGATGAGAGGCCCAAGGGGAGAGTTCAGATTATTTGCATCTCAGATAGGTCAGATTAGTGAAAATCTTATTGCATTTAGAAGGCATGTTAATGTGGAATTTGCTAGAAAGCCGAGATCACTAGGTGAAATAGATCGATGGAAGGCAACTGAATTTAGACAGTTCTTACTATATAGTGGACAGTTTGTTTTGAAGGATATTCTACCCTCCACATTTTTCAAACATTTTATGGCTTTGAGTGTTGCAATATTTATTTTAATAAATGAAAAACTTACAAGTATGCACAGTGACTATGCACATAATTTACTTCAATATTTTGTTTCAAAAGCAAGAGAGCTTTATGGTCCAGAGTTTCTTGTATACAATGTGCATAGTTTGTTACATCTCAAAGACGATGCATTATATTTTAGAAGCTTAGAAAACTGTGCTGCATGGAAGTTTGAAAACTATATGCAGCACCTCAAACGAAAGGTTAGGAGTGGCAAAAATGCAGCAGAACAGTTGGTGAAAAGAATCGAGGAGGAACTTGCAACAGAAGGAATTGTAAATAAAGGGCAATACAAAGAAAGGAAATTAACACAAAATCACCAAATAATGCATATAGGTGTAGAAATGCAGGTAAATTTTGTGAAGTTATGAATCCAACCTCAGATGATAGTTTCTTATGTAGAGTTTATCATAACGAGGAGTCATCTTTACCAACCCATGCGACTCGAGGATTATTGGAATTTCAAAATTTCAACACCAAAACTATGAGATGAAAAGTGTGAAATCCGATCAGTTGGAGACCAGATGCATGTTAGTCAAGCATGGAAGGCATCTTGTTTTTCTGCCACTTTTGCATGAAACAGGTATTATTTTATTTTAATGACTTCCTGTAATGATTTTGCCATGATTATATTTAACATGGACACAAATGTACATGTTTTTTGTACAGATCAAATCTAGTAAAGTACATGTACATGTATGGAATTATAACCTCTAAAAAGAACATTTGTATAAATTTTAGGCTTACTTGTCATGATTTGTCTGATCTGGCAAGTAAAAATTCAGTTTAAGTTAGATACGCATGTATTCTCACATTGATAACAAATCATTGTAATTAATCGACAGTGTTCATGATATTGTCAATGCAAGTCCAGATATATATCCATCTAGAATGTTCGATTGCAATAAATTGATCTGTAGAATTTTTTAATTGGCATGTATCCATGATTGGAAACATATTCAAAATTTTTTGGACCAAAATGCTTTCAAAAATTCAAAATTTATATAATTTCGCTGTAGGTATATATTATTTAAATCAATCTACAATTTATGCATTGAGTACATGTACATTATGCTATATTTCTTCATGATTTTATAAGGTTATTGCATGAATATTGGGGAATATTGTCCTGAATAGAAATTTATATTGCACGAGCTTTGCGAGTGCAATATATATTCTACCAGGGATAATATTCCCCAATATTCATGCAAAAACCCTTTTATTGTATAGCAACACAAAAATTTTCGAAAATGGGGATTTGTTGTTGTCAATGAGGTCGTGAAAATTCAGTCAAGTCATATTACACTAGTGCAATATGGAAATTTATTGCACGCTTACTTTTACTTGCTTTCTAATGGAAATATAATGGTGCTGTACAATAAATAATTATATTTCATGAAGCTTGAGAAATACAGGCAAATGGTTTATGTTTATTGAGGGTCCTAATTTTTTACTTTAGTGGTACCTGAAATAAAACAAATGATTCAAACCAGAATGGCAAAGCATGTAAATGAAAAAAGAAAAAAAAAACCCTCATTGTAGGGGGAAAACATCTCTCTGCAGAAAAAAAAAACATTAATGACTTTGAGATTAAAGGAAATAACTATAAAATGTTTGAAAATAGTACCGACTTAGCAACGAACAATTCAAATCTTAACATATGGCCATTATTAGGATTGAGGAAAGTTCAAATGTCAGAAAATTATAATTGCTGCAGGAACATCAAATTGAACTTAAGTACATGTGTCAAAATGTACCTATAAATTATAATTGACAGCTAAGTTTATTTAATAAAACATAACAATTTTCTTTACAGGATGACTATTTTGTGTTAACCCATTAGAGATGCCTTCATATCGTTGTGTCATATTTGAAAATGAGAGTAGTGTAGAATGTGTTCCTTCCAGTTGGATCTTTAATAGTGGTAATAAGGTATATATATATATATATATATATATATATATATATATTTATACTATGTACAGCCAACGTGGACATGGAAAAAAGAATTCCAGCACGATAGTGGTTTGCAAGACTAGTGAGATCATCGACAAAATATTTTCCTGAGTGGATCCATTGCAGCATCGCGGATTAAAAACATTGAAAATCATTGAATATTGTATGAACAAATGATAAAATTGTTCTTTCCAACTTTTTAAGCAGAAAGTGGGGTTGGCTAAAATTTAAATCTAGTTTTCACTGACAAGAAGGTAATCCACACTGGTCAAAGTATTTTTAAACTTCCAATAATATTTGCATGTCATTTTTCAGCTTCAAAATTTTCTTTGGTCACTTTGCCATAATAAAAAGGCATGAGAACAATTGAATGGTAAATCACTGAATTTCTGACTTAATTGTAATCAACTGTGAAGCCGTTGATGACATTCTCAAATAGTAATTCTTTTACAGGTTCGATGTTACTGGCCAAGAAAAAACATTGAGAAGAAAATAAGGTCAGCAGAATTGCCTGATAAGGTGGTGTGGGTCCATCACTCATGTAGAGTGATTGGGAAAACTGGTAAGATATATACATTTATCGTCCTTCCCTATGGTTATATTAGCCTGCAGAGTACTTCCACATAACATGTATCTCCTGTACGAAAAAGTTCGCCCTGACTTAAGGCGTATTCTACTAACCAGATTCCCCCTAAAAAGCCTGATTCCGTCTAAGCTTAGTACTTATTTTCACCTCAGGAACACCTATTGGGTTTTAATATATTTGAAAACATCTCAGAACTGAAACTCAAACTGGACAAATCTAACACAAGACAATGTTCTTAGTTAAAAATGGATTATGAGATCCATTTCTCCCCATTCATATCATTTATGATGTAGTAGAGAAGGTGTTAAAAGACAGCAAATATTTTGAGAACATACTAGTTGTGTCACAAAAATGACCAAATGACAACATGAAAGATGGGGTACTCATCCCTCCTATTTAATCTATTTAATCTATTATCTAATGTTTCCTGTCATTATTTCTTTATCAACTATATTATTATCATTGTCAAATTTAGAATACACAGACTATAAAGAAGCAAGAAATGCTGCAAAGAGAGCAGAAGAAACCTCAAATTTGGAGTCTGCTGGAGAGGATGTTGATAAGAGATCACATAGAACACCAGACAGGTACAAGGAGGCAACCACAAGTGATAGTGATGGTGGTATGTAGTATACAAAATGTCTGGAGGCCATACCCATTTGATTTTTGATCTTTGGAATTTTTTAATTTTTTTTCAAGATGAAAATTAAAAATAACTTTTTTTCACCTGATGTCAGTCAGGGGAACTACTGGAATAAGTGATTTTTATAATCACTTGTACAAGTTACTTTTGTACATAAAAATATGAGAAGTAAGATTTGCTCCCATTGATTTACTGCTAAAATTACTGTATGAAGTTATTATAAAAATCACTGAAAGCAGTTATTTGAGTTTTTTCACCCTTTAACATGGGTATTCTATTTGTCTTTGTCCTACAAATGGCCCAAAAGTTGTCATAAAACACAAAGGATTCATATTTTGTCATATTTTGTCAGTTGAAAATAATATCAGATAATGAAAGTCAGTGTGATTACTGATTTTATTTAAATCACTGTTTACAATGATTTTTTTACATTTTTAAGGAAAAATCACTTTTACAAGTAATATTTTCCGTAGTACAAAAGTAGCATATTATACACTGAACAATCAATCACAAATGGTAAAACACGCATTGCCACAGGAACACAATAGTCGCTAAATTATCTCCTCTGTTCTTTCTTGAAAAAAAAATCATTTTGAGTCGAACTTTGTTTATCTTGAATATTCCTAGTGGTCCAGTGGAGTTCGAGATAACGAGATTAAACTGTATTTGCATAATCATGTCTTGCCTTCTTACAAGCGTTCTGTGAAGAATTTTCAATCAATATTGCAATAATAGTCCAGGGAGAACTTATTAAGCGACAGTTTAAAGTATAAGATAGATTTGATTTTTATACTCATATTTTAATGAGGAAGCTTTCAAAAATACTCTAGGGGCCAAATAATTTATTTACAGGAAATTTTAATCATTTTGCATATTTCAGATGAAAGTGATTCAGAACCTAGGAAAAATGGTAATTTACCAAAAGCAGCACATCAGATATCCAAAGGTATGTTTCCATATTAAGGTACTAGTAGTACGGGAGTTTAAAATTATGCATCATTCTTGCGCATGTAACAAAAAATGGAATTCACTATGTGAATGTTGCCTAAACCATTTTCAATGCCTTATATTGTTTAAATGTAATGAAATATACCACCTTTATTGCGAAATTATAGAATATTGAATCTTTTCATCTAACTCCTGTTCCATTAAGGGGAGATAATTTGTTGAGAAATAATACGGAAAAATCAAATTTTCACGATTTATTCAAAAATAAGTCCGGTGTCCCCAAAATCTTTTTCATGAAAATTGAAGGACAGTATGTTAGCTATTAATTTACCAACTTTAAAAAATCTATCTGGTTTAACTTAAATAATTGAAAATTTTGTTAAAATTCGCTTATTTTTCCCAATTATTTCAACCAAAATAGTCAAATTTTACATTTCGTATTTCAGTCTTCCGTGGCTGTTGACCCCCAATTTTATTTTATTTTTATGCCCCGCCACGAAAGTGGAAGGGGCATATAGATTTACCCTTCTCCGTACGTCCGTACGTCCCGCTTTCAATTTTTGCATTTAGGTCCGTAGTTCAGTAACCTGAAGTGATATCTTTATGATATTGAATATATCATTCACCTCTATGAGTACTACCCAATGCAACAATAATTATGTGTCCATGACCTACATTTCATGGTTGAGTGACCTTGATTAAATTTTGCGTTTAGGTCCATTTCTCATCAACTGTACATGATACCATTATTAAATTGCATCATAACATTCACCTCAATGAGTATTACCAAAAGCAATAACAATTAGGTGTACATGACCTATATTTCACACTTGAGTGACTTTGGTTAAATTTTGCGTTTAGGTCCATTTCTCATCAACTATACATGATACCATTATGATATTGCATCGTAGCATTCACCTTAATGAGTACTACCCAAAACACTTATAATTGGGTGTCCATGACCTACATTTCACACTTGAGCGACTTTGGTTAAATTTTGCGTTTAAGTCTATTTGTCATCAACTATACATGATACCATTATGATATTGCATCATAACATTCACTTTAAGGAGTACTACCCAAAACACTAATAATTGGGTGTCCATGACCTACATTTTACACTTGAGCGACTTTGGTTAAATTTTGCGTTTAAGTCCATTTCTCATAAACTATACATGATACCATTATGATATTGCATCGTAACATTCACCTTAATGAGTACTACCATAAACACTAACAATTGGGTGTCCATGACCTATATTTCACACTTGAGCGACTTTGGTTAAATTTTGCGTTTAGGTCAATTTCTCATCAACTATACATGATACCATTATGATGTTGCATTCTAACATTCATTTTAGTGAGTACTACTCAAAGCACTAACAATTAGGTGTCCATGACCTACATTTCACACTTGAGTGACTTTGGTTAAATTTTTCGTTTAGGTACATTTCTCAACAACTATACAAGTTAACTTTATAATGTTGCCTAATAATATTCACCTCTATGAAAACTACCCAAAGCACCAACAATTAAGTGTTCATGACATACATTTCATGGTTGATTGACTTTGGTTAAATTTTGCGTTTAGGTCAATTTCTCAACTACTATACATGATATCTGTTTGATATTTCTTCATAGCATTCACCTTTATGAGAATTACCCAAAACATCAACAATATATGTCCATGACCTACATTTCATGGTTGAGAGACTTTGGTTAAATTTTGCTTTTAGATCCATTTTCATTAACTATACTTGATATCTTTATGATATAGAATTATGATATTCATCTTAATGAGTACTACATAAAGCATCAACAATTAGCTTCACACTTGAGTGACTTCATTTCAGTTTTGTGTTTAGGTCCATTGCTCAGCAATTTTACATGATATCTTCATAATATTGCCTCATGACATTCAAGCTCACCCTTATGAGTATTCCCCTAAACCCCAACAATTAGTTGTCCTTGTACATTTCATTTTATGACCTACATTGCATGCATTAATGACCTATCATTTATCCTGTTTTACAAACTATGCATAATATCCTTATAATGTTTCATTATTATAATCCCCTTTATAGCACTTAACAGTCCCCCATTAATAAGGTTCCATGAGGGACTTGGGTTAAATTGGTCTAAAGTTCATTTATCTACTAATAATGCCTATTGCGGGGCATCCGTGTCTTATAGACACATTCTCTAGTTTGTATGCTCTAATAACAAAGGGTAAGTCGTGGAAATATCAGAAAATTCTATCCGACAGATTTTATAGACTCCAGTACCACCTTGAAGGGATATAGAGTAAATGCAAGTGATTTCAAGATTGTTTAGTTTAATGTACACTAATGGTGTACAAGAACTTTTCATACATTGTATTTGTTGTTTCAAATTTCTTGGTAGGGGAATATATGACTATGCATAGCAGTCTTGTCAGGATTTATTATTATATGATAATTATCCCCCTGCAAACAAAGTTTGGGGTATATAGGAATCACCCTGTCCGTCCATCCGTCTGTCTGTCTGTCCATGTACCTTGTCAGCGCATGTTCTCTTAAACGGCTGCTTGGATTTTGATGAAATGTTACACAGTTGTAGTACACCATCTGAAGATGTGCACGAAGTTATATGATTGCTGCCCGAAATTTTAAAGGGGAGATAATTCGTCTTTGAATATTTTCTGGAAAAAGGGGGGAGGTGAACCTTGTCAGCGCATGTTCTCCTAAACGACTGCTTGGATTTTGATGAAATGCTACACAGTTGTAGTACACCATCTGAAAATGTGCATGAAATAATATGGTGGCTGGCCGAAATTTTAAAGGGGAGATAATTCGTCTTTGAATATTTTCTGGAAAAAAGGGGGAGCCGAACCTTGTCAGCGCATGTTCTCCTAAACAGCTGCTTGAATTTTGATGAAATGTTACACAGTTGTAGTACACCATCTGAAGATGTGCAGGAAGTTATGTAGTTGGTGCCCGAAATTTTGAAGCGGAGATAACTTGTCTTTGAATATTTTTTGGAAAAAGGGGGTGCACAAACCTTGTCAGTGCATGTTCTCTTAAGCGGCCTCTTGGATTTTGATGAAGTGTTACACAGTTGTAGTACACCACCAAGTAATATGGTTGCTGCCTGAAATTTGGAAAAGGAGATAATTTGCCTTTGAATATTTTCTGTGTAAAGGGGAGGGGGGTATACCTGGCTGCCATTCGGCGACGGCTCTAGTTTGTACAGTAGTGTGAACATCGAACCATTCATTATTTAGTCTCTAAAAAAGTTTGTGGAGACTAAATTGTTTTTACTCCATTCATTTCTTAATTTTTTTCAGTTCAGTGTCATACCCTATTTAGTGTTTGTTACTGTCAAAATATAATTTAAAATTTCTACTTTTTAGAGACAATTACCTGATCATTGTTAACTTCGTTTATAAGGTATCTGTGAGTATCAATTGTCAAAATATTGCACTCAAAAGCAACCATCTTTTGAGCAGGAATGCAATATTTGCTTACTCTCCATTTTCTCTGTTAACTGAAATGAACATATTAGACTCGTGCAGTAGGTTTCAATTCAGTTAACAATGTAACGTAAATATAAAGGTTCATATGCATATTTTAAATTGCAGGCAGAAGTGGTTCAGACCCGAGATCAAAAATGACAGCAGCAAATTTACCAGAAGCACCAGCATATCGGTCCTCCAAAGGTAATTTTAAGCCAGTTGTATTTCTAGTTGTTAGCTTACAGTCGACTTAAAACATATAATGTTATAGTGTGTGTAATCGTTGTGTAATCAGCTGATTTGGGAGTTATTTGAATTTGTCAAAATGGCGGATATGAACAAATAAAAGAATCATAAAGGATGTTTCTTACAAATAGAAAAAAAAGACAGATGCCAGAGAACCTTATTCAAAGCAAGAGCACGAAATCATCAAAATGAAGACCAATCAGTATGAATATGGAAGACAAATAAAACTACGGATAGAAACCAAAGGGATGATAAATAGGACAGGATTTCAAATGAATTATTGTTACAAATGGATAATATTTATATTTCCATATGTCATAAGTGTAAAAAAAATAGGTCATGGATAGAGAGCAGAAGAGTGTTGTACTCATTAAAAACTATAACAAAAAAATAAAACATGAATGGTCTTAAACCTTTACTGTCAAATCTGAACGACAACAAATTAAATAATTATTACTTTTATTTTACTTGCACATGTATCAAGTTATCAGATTTACAGTTTTTAGCTCACCTGGCTATGCCAGGGTGAGCTTTTGCAATCACTTTGCGTCCGTCGTCCGTCCGTCCGTAAACTTTTCATTCAAAGATCTTCTCCTCTGAAACCACTGGGCCAATTGAAACCAAACTTCGCCACAATAGTCCTTTGGTGGTCCCCTTTGAAAATTGTGTCGCTCAGGTCTGTACGTCATCCAAGATGGCCGCCAGCTGGGACCAAAATTTTAGGTCCGCCCGATTTTCAAGATGGCTGCCAGTGGGAAACATAGTTTGTTTTTTTTAAAGGAATTCGATTTTAGTTTAATATTTGGATTATACTATACCATGTATACTGTTGTGATTCTTTATTTTACTGTTTATTTACTTTCGGTCTGATGTCTGATCATGCCTGATTAAGAAAGAAAGCAGTTTAAATATGATGAATGTAGGTAGTTTTCCCTTTGACATGTAGAGTCAATGGCAATAAAAAAAAATTCTTGACACACACTTTCTGTTTACCAGACATATGTTTTTGTTTTTTAGTATACAAATATTTAAGTATACTTTAAAAATGTGTATTGCAGGAAGAAGTACTTCAGAGCCCAGAAGGGAACATGTTCTTGAAAGTACCAGAAGTACATCCTGTCAGTCAACCAGAGGTACTTCAGAGCCCAGAAGGGATCTTGGAAGTACACCAAGTACATCTTCATCCAGAGGTACTTCAGAGCCCAGAAGGGATCTAGGGAGTACAACAAGTACATCGTCATCCAGAAGTCCTTCAGAGCCCAGAAGGGATCTTGGGATTACAACAATCAGTTGTCCAGAGGTACACATTTTTCCAATGCTGTATCTTATAGAATTTTACCCTGCAAGCAAATATTATAAGGTATTTAAGGTGTCTCAGTGTTATTATTCCGCCATTTTTGTCTAATAATTGTTCGTTTAAGTTTCATTCATTAAGAAATTTAACAAAATAGTTAAAAGAAAGTTCAGATGTATTTAAGATTTATATTCCTAATCATTTTTATAACATTTTCGTTACAAAAACGTGAGCTAAAACACATGACCTTTACATCTGTTGCTGGATTTACAGAACACAGAAATTGTTCAAGGGAGATAATTTGATAAATTATTTTAACAAAGATATCACTAGAGAAATTTACATTTTGCAATTTTTCTCTCTTATTTCAACGGTGATCCCTAATTTTTATTTTTTTATATGTAAACTACATAATGATAATTAAACACATGCAAAGTACGAAAAAAATCTATAATAGATTTTCCAAACTATCCATTCATATGACCATTTTCCCTATCATTTCAATGTAAAATCCTGAAATTTTCAATTTCAGATTTTGCACTTAAATGCACGGTGACCCCAAATTTTATTTTACATTTTGAACAATAACACAATCATGTTTCTACACAGAAAATTTTACAAAATTCTGTTATAGGAAATTAATAGCCTGCAGACACCTTAAGCATAATCCTGTCTGTTCGTCTGCCTGTCTACATTTGTAAGTGAAATTGATCTCGAGCTACTAAGATTTTGATGAAACTTTACACTTTGTTTTTAAACCCCCCCCCCCCCCAAACTACTTTGGCCTTTGTTCTGTTTCAAATATATGATAAACAGGAAATGACATGGGTTAAGCAGTAATACATGTTTAATCAACCCTCGACCAATATCATCTATGAGGCAAGCCTTCAGGGTGATTTTGACGTCTGGGCCTAGGTTGATACAAAATGCAATATGGATTTACTGAAGTAATATATTACATATGTATACATAACAATTTTCTTAGCTGGACCAAGTTTTTATGATTATTTAGCCAGAAAATTGTGGAGAATTTCTTCAAAATTTTTTACAGATCTTTCAATTAATGTAAAATCTACATTTCTGGTTCCTTTTTCATCCAGTTTTTTGTAACAGTTGCGTATCTGAGGATCTTAATTAAAAAAGACAACTCTTTTCCAAATCAATACATGAGGTGGGAAATTCAAACATATATGAAATCATTCTAGAGTCAATTGTCTTTGGTTAGCTGAAACAAGAAGAAAGGGCTATTACAGAAATGCATGATATTTTGTAGTTGGAATGGATGTAATCGGGTGTTACATTCTATCAATATTGAGAATATATACTTCTTTATATTATTATTGTTAAATGAAAATCCTATCAATTTGAAAAGGAACTGAAAATCTTATCAATTTGAAAAGGAACTGAAAATCTTATAAATTGGAAAAGGAACTAACAGGGTAAGAATGCATTTTTGGTATCTTATCAAACAAAAGAAATGTTTTTTTTAACTTACACAAGGGTATTTTTCTTATTTTCAATATTTTATAGAAATACCTTAATGTTAATTTATATCTTTCTCAACTATTATTTTAATCATTTAACATTTTGTAAATATGTTGAATCTAGAAATAGTAATTGTGCATTAATATTTCATTTGTTGATTTATCAGGCTTTGGTGAAGCTGGGAGTGCTGGACCTCAGATTCAGGGTGATGGATTATCACAAGGTATTTTTAATTTTTTCGCCAAAGTATTTATACATAACACTTTATTTGAAATACTTATTTAATGAATCAAATATCACACTGTCTTCAAACTTGGTATGTAAGTTGTTAACCACAAAACACAGGCTAAGTGTAATTTTGGGTTCAGTGGTACATACAGTTCTGGAGTTATGCCCCTTATAACTTTGAAATTTTGTGAAACGTTGGGGGTATCATGTAATGCACCATTACTATTTTTGACTTGCAAGCATTTAAAATTTTGGCGGGAAATCAAACCCCTCTAGATTTTCAATTGACATTACATTGAGAATTTGTTCCATTAAACCATTATGAAGGAATACAGAGGATTTTGTAATTTTTGTCAGAAGTCCTCTTGGGGTGTATTAAATCAAATATTGAACAAAAAAATGTGATTCAGTGTGCAAAAAATTGTAATGCATTATAATGGATGAAATCAGAGAAGTTCAAAGACTTAAACATCTTAATAGAAATAAATGAACAAAAATTAATAGGACATTGTATGTTTCTGATGCATAAAATGGTAAACAAAAAGTATTCTTTCATAAATGTTCAGATTCTGTTCATTAAAGAGTGAATTTTTGATTGGTTAAATTTTGTTGTAGTCTTAAGCACCCTCAATGATATTAAGGAAACGGTGGACAAGATGGCAAAGGTGGTTTTAAAAACTGAAGAAAGTAAAACCTTGACTGTTAGGGATCTTGTCCCAACTTTAGTTAATAGCCAGGAAGAGCTTTTACAACTTGATGTCAAACTGGAGGAAGAACCAGACTTCAAGAAAGATCTTGTGAGTTTAATTCTATAAAGGATTTGGAATAAATGCACGAGTACAAACAACAGACAACTGAAATAATTTGAATGAGCTGGGTGGTCATTTCGGCAACTTAAGCCTCACAAAATTGTGAAATATTCTTGAATTTAGAAATAATGTAAAGAGTCAGGAGTGCAAAATGTAGTTTGAACTGCAATGTAGTAAGAGTATCCTTATTTTGTTGATAAATATATAAATGAATATGCAATTTTTCTAGTTATTATTATTTTTTCTTTGAAATTGAATTTTGATTATTTTCTTTTTTTTTAGGTTGCAGCTCTCGCAAAGCTTTGTGGGGGTACAGATCTTCCACCAGTTGTTCGAGCAATTATGCGGGCAATTCTATCGAACAAGGTTATGTCAGAGTATTCCTTCATAGGACAAAAGGGGAAGTCCCTGTTTAGGGACACACGATGCTTTAAACTTATTTTAAGTAAGTCTTTGTTAAACAATCTTTTCTATTATAGTACACATCTGTTGAAAATTAATAATTACCTTCACAGTACTTGTTAAAGTTGCATACATTAATTATGATTGATCATTTTTATATCCCTGTCTGATAGTAAATAATAAATTTCGTGAAATTTCTATTTTTCCTGCAGGAGTCATGGGATTTTATTTGTTAGATTAAATGCAATTTTTCGCATATCATGTTCTAACTTGACAATCATTGACAATTCCCTTCAAATTTTGCAGCTGAAAAATATGGCCATAATTTTGAAGAAATTCAAAAATTTGATATAAATCTTTATTAAGAATAAAAGTGGGCAGTTCATAATTTTCGCCCCAAATAAAGAAAAGAGAGCAGATCCATTTAAAAGTTTTCTCTTATAGTATCTGTCTTGTCAAAAAAGGTAAAGTGTGATGAAAATGTGAAAAGCTTGTATTTATATATATAGTTTTCTCGATTTTGATATATGTATAACGTAAAATATCATTGTGAGCACCACAATTTGAAGCACAGGGGCAAAAGCTTCATAATGTTCGTATTCTGGCTAGCAGGTTGATATTTTACAATAAACCAGCTTTCCAAATTCAGATAACGTGTTTGTCATCTTATATTCCTATTTCTATGAAGAACTCAATGTTTGTATCAAATTCCTTTTTACCTACATTCATAACGTTGAATTTATTTCAGCAATTTTTTTACAAATTAAATTAATTTAATTACCGCACAATATATTTGTCAGCTAATGTTTGTTATACCCCCGCTTTACGAGAGGTATATAAAATTCCGCTAGGCCACAGTAACTCTAGTCTTAATGAAGAGGTATTTTGATCTAAACATGAAAGGAAATGGAAAAAAGTTGGCACATCTTTTCATTGTTACAATCTAGGCACTTTTCTGAAGCCGTATTCATGGTGTCGCCTGCTGAAAGCAGAGTTGACACATACTATACGTCATCCTGGTCATCGTCGGTTTTTGAATCCGCAACTCCTTCAAAACTACTAGTCCGATTCCAACCAAACTTTCAGGATATATTGTTCATTTGGTTTAGTTGTGCACCTGATACATTGTATATTGATTTCACAGATTTTAGAGGTTCATGGAGCCAAAATTGCTCAGTTGTGAGTGTGTCAGTTTTGAATCCTCAACTCCTTCAAAAGTGCTAGTCCAATTCCAACTTAACTTTCAGGATATGTATTTCACCTGGTGTAGATAAGCACCTGATACTTAGAATTTTGATTTAAAATAGTTTAAAGGTTCACGGAGCCAAATTTGCTCATTTGTTATTCTGGTTAGTTAATCCTCAACTCCATCATAGCTATAAGTCATATTCAAACCAAACTTCCAGGATATGTTGTTCACCTGATCTTGATGTGCATCTGTTATGTATTATTTTGATTTTACAGATTTTAAAGGTTCACTGAGCCAAAATAGCTTCTTTGTTAATGTGGTACTCTTTCAAAACTATAAGTCATATTCCAGCCAACCTTTCAGAATTTGTTGATCGCTTCATTATATTGTGCACTGATACTTATATTTTGTTCATTTTGTCAGATTTATTTCTTGTGAAACCGTTGAATAGATATTGTATGCCAATTTTGGGAGAATTTTTTGATAAATCAAGGTCAACTTCTTAATAAGTCAGAATCAACCAGATACAGCTATTTGTGGAAATTTCTGTAGACTTAAACTTAGGGAAAGATGATAATACTTATTATTTTAATTGAAAATAAGTACTTAAATATACAAAAATAGTTATAATTGTTTTCCATTAACAGGGGCAGTCAGAAAAGCCACTAAGGACAGGTTCAAAATAGCAGATTATTATTTTGAGATTGGGGAGGTACTTAGGAATGCTCCAAATCACCCTGGAGGCAAGAACTTTGAAAAGGTATATTTTTAGATCGTTATGAAATGTTCTACAGTTGAGAAGGAATATGTTGATTTTCAGTTCACCTCACAAAGTCCGCATCCAAATTTGGATAAATTTCAAATTAACTATTAAGGGTATGATCATCAATCTTTGCACACGGGTGCATATTTGGTTGACTTGCAGTCTTCAAGAAAATAAGGTCACTAGGACTTATATTTTTGGCTAAAATGGCTTGCATTCAAATTTACACATTGGTTTTATCTTGGTAACTAATGTAGTAGGATCATCTATCCTTGCACATGCATGCATCTCTGATGGTAGGTCAACAGCTAGACAAAGTAAGTGAGAACAGTACCGCAGTCAAAAACGAACAATCCAAGGACAATGGTAACGTCAGAAAAACAAAGACAACATGAGCAAGCCACAGAAAAGAATATGAAGACATACGCATATACAAAAATGAACAACACGGAAAAAAACATGGGCGAGATCAGGTGCACCGGTAGAATAAGCATCTCCTGCTTCACTTTGACCAACATTTTTCACCTGTGTGACTCGCTGAAAAAAAAAGACATGTTCTGTTAATTCCACTTTTTGTATTGCCTCCACCTAGTGCAGGATCGATATATTGGAATCACTTTTCGTTGTCTTGCATCTGTCTATATGTCTGTATGGCTCCTTCATATTTGTCTCCCCTATCACGAAGTCGAGACGTAGCGACTATATGTTCTGTCTGATTTTGATGCAATTTTTTTTCAATGGATTCCTTATGAAAAATTAACATGCAATTTACAATTAGAATTTTGATAGTTTGCAGGAATGCTTCAATATATTACAAATGTGCGCCATGCATTATGATTTTCTTTAATTTTCTTTTTTTCCTTATTATCTTTAGACTGTCACTTAATATATGTTCTGTGTTCTGTGAAACACCAATGCATTTGTTGTTAAGTCCTTCTTTTTATGCCCCCAGATCGATGATCTGGGGGCATATTGTTTTTGTCCTGTCTGCGTGTCCGAAACTTTAACCTTGGCTATAACTTTTGAACTATATAAGGTAGACTTTTCATACTTGACAGGTGTATAGGTCTAGTCAAGAGGAACATAAATATGCAAAAAAATAAGGTCAGGTCAAAGGTCAAGGTCACAGATGTTAAAAAGTGGTGAAATTGGCTGTTTTCACATATTTGACTGTAGAATCCTTATTATTTATCCTATAGAGACGAGGTTTGTTTCATGTTATTGCTAATGAAATTGTGCAACTGGATTGTCAACAGATTTGAGGTAGTATTTACCGTTTTTGAGAAAAAAGAGACCCATTGGGGGACAAAGGGAAAAAGTGAATTTAAATTTTTTTGTAGGATCTTGATGCAGTATTTTTCTGTAGGTTTGGTATAGCATGTTAAAACAGATACTTTTAACAATTAAAACCATTTCAATAAACAAGAGGCCCAAAGGGGCTTCATCTGTTTCAGAATAAAGGGGTTAAATTGGGTGTTTTT
>MJUU01038779.1:20087-34069 GCA_002080025.1 Modiolus philippinarum | reverse complement strand
TCACAGAGGTCGAAAATGGGTAAAATTGGGTATTTACATATATTTTACTGTAGAATCTGGGGGCATATGTAGTGTTTCACAAACACATCTCGTTTTAATTTATTATCATTTATATAAAAACAGGACTCGGTACTTTTGGTCTGGTAAAAGTTTATTCAGTCTGGTGAATTTTCCAGATTCACCAGACCAAATATCCTGTGTAAATTTTCAACTTTTAGATTCATTGATCATTATACTTCGCAACATCATTTTAGTATAGGCCAAGTTATAATGACAAAGTACTGAGTGGGTGAGACATTAGGTTCTGTTGAACTTTAAGGAATTTTTGCCTGCATGGTGTGCCTGTCAGTGATATTTAACAATAGTGTTGGTCAGTATCACAAAGTTCATCACAATTTTATCCACAACTTCACATCACACGTTGATATTTGATACACAAAATACACAATGAAGGGATATGGAGTAAATGCACATGTCGCATGTACATTCGTTCCATATCCTTTCATATTTTTCTACATGAGACAAAGTCTTCTGTAGAAGCATAGTAAAACCAAGCAATGGAACAATGATTTTATTGTTTTTCATTTATTTCTGAAATATTTTGCTAGCCTTGCTGTACATGTCTTAAATTTGTCACATTTTTCGCTGCAACTTTATTTTATCTGAATATTAGACATACACTTATGTCATACCCACTCAACAGGAATCATCATATGTTCTTCATAGGATATTGTTTTTATTAAGTTAAGACATCTTTAATCATTTGTTGTTTTATATATTCATATTTTATAACAGTTAACTTCCTTTTTTCCAGAGGCAAGGAACCAAAAGAAGGAGGACATTGCCAGATATGGCACACAGTGGAAGTGACTAAGCGTCATAAAATGAAGAATTGAAAACATGTTTTTTGAATACCAAAAACAATAGAAGGAGGACATTGCCAGATATGGCACACAGTGGAAGTGACTAAGCGTCATAAAATAAAGAATTGAAAACATGTTTTTTGTATACCAATCATTTGCCCTTGATTTAAAGCAATATATATTTTCTGGAACATTTAGTGTTGCCCTTTCTTGATGAAGTATGGAACTAGGATTACAGGCAAATTTATCCTTTTTGGTTTCAGTACACATTAGATTCTGGTTTTCAATTTTGAGACATTTAAGTCAGTATGACTTATGTTGTCGGCACTTTGATAGACTGAATATTTTGAAGAGGTTTGTAGCATTAAAACACTACTCAATGCCATATTAACGGCTACATTAAAAAAATACTAAGCCAACACCAACCAACATCAGCTCTTTCACACTTAACAATTTTTTATACCCACAGAACAAAGTTTTCAAGGTATGTCTTTGACATGTTATTTTGCCAGTCTTTTATTTTTAGCCTACTCTTAAAACCCTTGGACAGATTACTTTCATTGCTTGATAGTTGTTAGGTTTTTGTGTTGCTACCATACTTATAAAACATTTTACAAGTTATAGGACTTTTTACTTGTTTTTCTTCTAAACTATAATGAAAACATCTTCTTAGCAGAAGTCCTCTGAAATAACTCGACAGAATGTTAAGACTAATGATGTGAAGATGTAGCTTCGACTATTTTTTCATTATATACCAAATATTGTCTTTGTGCAACTTTTCCTGAAATTACTTGATAGATTGCGACAACATTTATTAGATTTTTCAGCAAGATGTGCAATGTACTTATTTCACTACCATATTGACATACATGTTTTATTTAAGGGGTATTGGACTTTTTATTATATAAACTACACAAATAACTTGTTGGTGCAACTCTTCTGTAGCGGTTCAAGATTGCTTTCAGATGTGGTCTAGGATTGTTGGTCATAATGTAGATATTAACCTGATCCAGGAATTCAACCGGCACTTCTTAAGTATGATGGTGTCAGTATTTGATCGGGCTCACTTTGAGACCCCAGGCTTAAGTAATATGGGATTGTCCAATATATAGGGCTTGTGAGTGTGCTCACTGAGTTCTTTTAATAATTAGTTACAGATAATTGAACATTTAAAAAGACTCCATATCCTTTCGTAAAAATTGAATATATGGTGAACCCTAATGGCTGGAACTGGAATAGCTCGAAGACCATGGATGTGTCAAGCCCTTTTTNAAATTTAAACCTAGTTCCACCTCAACAGCTTGAGCAACTCTGTTACTCAAAGCGTCTCTTGGGTGTACGAGCCATTGAAGTTGGACTGAATTTTTGTTTCACTTCATATGAAATCAACATGTTTTGGAAACATACTTGTAGCATCATCTTCATGATACAGTTTGGTTTTGAGATGATGTTAGAGTAAATGTTTTTTCAACTGCAATAAAAAAACATAATATGATGTTATTGTGATATTTGTTGACAAATGTTTATAAAACATTTTTGAAAAATATTACAAACATTGCTGTGGTTATATTACTAGCAACTGAATAATGTTATACTGACATTTTTGCGACATTATCTTAAATGTGTAAAGAATGTTTTTTTTCAATCCTATCCTGCGATATTAATCCAATGATGTTTAAATGATATTTTGCTTATATTTACAAAAAAGCTTTCTGAAAATGTTAATTCGATATTGATTCCGCCATACATTTAATGTTTTTAAAACATTTTCCATAATATTTATATGATCTTTTGCAAAACATTTTATAGACGTTTTAAAAACATTTTTGTGTTTGATGTTCAAATGATATTTTGCCGATATTTACAAAAAAATGTTTTTCAAAATGTTAATACGATATAGTTTCCGCCATACATTTTTATATTTTTTAAAACATTTTCCACAATATTTTTACGATGTTTTGCAAAACATTTTTATGATGTTTTAAAAACATATTTGTGTTTGCTGGGATGGAATCACTTTCAAGTGCACGCGAAGTGCACGCGAGGAACGCTTTTGGAGTGCACTTGGATGGAATGTTGCGTCAGCACCCAACTGTACCCTTGTTTCCCTAGGTTATCACAAAGAGTGAAAATGAATTAATGGCGTCCAAAATAAAAAAGGAAAATCTACAGTGTCCTTTTTATGGGTTTTCAATAAAAAACAGACCATAGTGACTCAATTTTTGTATGTTGACATAACGCCAAACATCGGATGGGGTAATATTACCCCAAGATAGCATTCAACATTGCATGGCAAGATTTTGATTAATATAACGTTGATCATATATACAATGGGGTTATATTACCCCAAGATTTTGATTGATAAAACGTTAAATTAGGATGGGGTAATATTACCCCAAGATTTTGAATGTTAAAATGTTGAACATCGGATGGGGTAATATTACCCCAAGATTTTGAATGTTAAAATGTTGAACATTGGATGGGGTAATATCACCCCAAGATTTTGATTGACATAAACATACAACATGTCCAAGTGTTTCCTCCAAAATGTGTATTATAATAACATGCGAGTCTATTGCAACGCTAAAATTATCAAGAACAAACAGGATGGCTTTCTCTTCTTTTCTTCGTATTCCGACGTATTGATGTTGATAAAAATCTTATGCACTAATGCATTTGGTTGCTGACTGTACTGACTTTATCAATGTCATTATTAGTACCAGGTTATGGAGTTTTCTTGTGGATTATTCAACCATTGTCATATCTTTACTATCTTTAACGACTTTGAGTTATCTGCAATCATAGAAATTTGTCCTCATTGGTCTAATCTTAGAAAAAGCGGCCTTGCTGTTTTGCCCCTGGAATAATGGATATTGTTTTGAAAGTATAAAGTAAGTGAGAACCGAACCGTCAATCTAAAAGCGAACAATCCAAGGACAATGGCAACACCAGAAACAAAAAAGGGGGAGAAAAAAACAGACACAACATGGGTACAGCACAGAAAAGAAAAATGAAGACACTCACACATAAAGATGAACAACACGGACCCAATATAAAACCATGGGTGAGATCAGGTGCACCGGTAGAGTCAGCATCTCCTGCTTCTTATAACACACCCGCCGTGTTGAACATGTCAAATCCGGTAGTAAAGTCAAATACGGTAGAGGAAACAACAATTAAGCTTTAAAGGGAAAGATCTGTTGTCATGTGGGAAACAGATATCCCATAGCGGTCCACAAGATGATGATGTCGACCAATTAGGCCATATACGGTATTCCCTGATAATGATTCAAGCTACGGTTGGTTTTAGATGAGTATTTATGAAAGGCAGACGGACGGACAATGGACGTCAAGTGAGAGCGTAAGCTCGCATGGCGATTTATGCTATGTCAGCTAAAACTCTGGAAAAAATACATTAAAAGACGTACGGAGTGAGAGTATAATCCTATAATTAAAAAATGTCATATAATAAAGGTTTATTTCTATTTGGTCTTCTTTCTTTTCCCTGTAAACCTCATCATAATACCACAGGCCTTTCATATTTTTCATGTATCTGTTTTTTCATTTCGTTGTCTCCATGTCTGCATCTGTTGCCTTATTTTTTCGTCTTATCAAATCGTTTTCTTGAAGATTGTTTTCCTTTTCCCCTTGTTTCTTGTTTCCATTTTTGTGACTTTGTTTCTCTATCTAATTTTGTTTTGTCATCTTGTCTCCTGTTTTTCTGTTTGTTCCGTTACTTTCTTTCTCCATATTATTTTGTTTTGTCATCTTTTTTTTATCCGTCTTCGAATTGGTATAGCCTGAAAACGGAGATACACAACAGTAAAAACAAGCATCCTTACAATGTAATAGATATTCGCTGTCGAGTTTTTTTTCTAAAATGTACAAGAATATAGGTCAATCAGTATCTATAAATATATAGTGAGAGAATTTCTCATATGGATATACTATTGATACTTTCAAATTTTGGCAATTATTTTTGTAATTTTCGAAATGTAATCCAGACCACCTGTTTTAAGGGGGTAGACCTGGGGAAGCCCAAAATTTTCCTCTCGTTTAATTTTCTTAATATTTTCAGTTTTTAAACTACACATGTTCATGTCGACTTTCAGCAATTTTCAACAATTTTTACCGTCCCGTTTTATGTCTAGTGGTCATCAAAGATACCCTGTTTCCTCATATTATTTGGTCCGTTCAGAACTTGATTGTGGTGTATAAAATTGGCTGTAATTAAATTTGTATTTGATCTAAAATTATTTCAAATGAAAAATTCTGTAGTCTAGACATGTGTGAAAGTAAGCATGAATAATGATAGTTAATTTAACTAGTTTGAACTGAAATACATGGGTGTTCTGAATAGTATAGGCTGAAATTTTTACTCTATTTTGATCACTATTAAACACTTGTTGTAAAAATTTCTGTCGTTTAATTTTCATCAAAAACTGGGAATAGAAAGAAAACTTGTATATGTAAGAAATATTAAAATTTTAGAAAATTCTACCGTCCCATTTCTTCTAAATTTAGAATAAAGTGGGTAAAAAACAATAAAATTGCTGAATCTTTGCTATAAATTACCTCCCTTGGAAGAAATCTGACTTTTACATATTTTCATTTTCTTTGAACAGCATTGCAAAAATGGAGGGTAAAATGCACTCATTATAAATAACTGGATGTTGGGTATTTGTTTTCATAACAAAATTAATATTTATTTGCAGTGTGGGAATTTTTTTTACAATTTTAAAATTTTGATATTACCTATTGTAATGATTCTATTTGTTTGCGTAAGTACTAAAAAAGTGAAAAACGGAGTTATCTCCTCCTACCCCAGGTCAACCCCCTTAAGTGCCCACATCTCACTATTTTATAACGCCAAGTTTTCTTACATTCGACTTGATGAGTGCCCTATGTTTGTCTATATGTTGTAGTTGTCCAATAGCTTAAGACACTAGTGCTTTTGTCGGGCAAAGGATGACAGTGATTGTAAGAGCACTTTGCCAGTTTAATTGATGTTTGTTGACAATCCCGCACCCATGACCAAGAAAGACATGGATGTAGCGTTGCTCGACATTTAGCAAGGAATTCCGCTTAAACCGGTGCTAGGAGCCGTCTTGAACTTACTATGAGGTATGAGCAAAGCTCATTATTGAAGGCCTCATGGTGACTTCAAGATGAAGAACAACAATAAAAGCGTTGTTCCTTTGCTTGTTTTTTACCATGTATTTGAAGAGACTTTGTCTCATGTGCATTTACTCCATATCCTTTTATTCACCATATAGATATATACTTATAACTAAAGCCCGTGTCACTAGTACTACAGATATATAACTAAAGCCCTTGTCACTAGTACTGTAGAAATATTATTTGCAGATGGCCATTCGGCAACTTATGCCTCTTCAGTGCAGTCTTGGGGAAGCAAACAACTAAAAGGATCAAAAGAAAAATCAAAACCATCTAAGGACGAAGAAATTATCTTTAATTTCAAACCAATTTCTGAGAGTTTTCAACAATAAAATCAGTTTTTCGCGAGGACAGGACAAAATCAACTTGCCTCCAATCATTCACCTGGGGGTATAAATATTGCTTGTTGAGCCGATTTTGCAAATCAAGAAGTTCTACATATCAGCTGGTTTGTTTAACCATAACATTACAATAATTACACCATCAGCTTGTTATCTAAATCTTTTCAAATATAACAGTCTGCATTAGATAAGCATCATTAATTAACGACGTACTGACCAAACACAGCGGGAAATCTAGTGGTATAAAATTATCTCCCTTCTAGAAAAGCTCTTCTGTGATTATACCATTTTCTTATCAAAATAAGAGCATGACGACGAAAGTTAACAACCGACAAAATGCTTAGATTAAAAAAAGAAACAGACGAATACAATATTTAGTTCAAGCGTCATTCAATTACCAGACCTTTGCTCTGTAGGGAAAAATGATTAAACTTGTTCGCAATAAGGAGTGATACGAGAATTTCTTAAATAATTTACTGTCGTGAAAAAAATATTCAATTAACAGACTGGTCAAAATCAATTGCTATCGGGTGTTAAAGTGCATGTACCCTGACAAAATTGTATGTACAGATCGATTTTTAACACATCATTTATAGACCAATTTTGTGACGATTACTGCATAAGAAACGATGTCATCCAAAACAAATATCGTTGTTGCTCAGAAAATTATGTTGTCCCGAAACAGCGCCATTTACCTTTTATACCCATGATCTCAAAGGTAATCATCATCACAAGATTTCATTGGTTCAATGGACAAGTCTACGTATTGATCAGGAAAAAGAGGCGTGTCTTCATTGAAAGAAACCACGTGTATGAGTGAGAAGTAATCGATTTTGTAAACAAAAATGGAAAGTAAAACAGCAAAATATCGTCATTTTTTTAATTTATTGTATCTGAACCGCTGCATGTACCCTGCCGAAAATCGGCACCTGAAAAGATGATTATTTAAAAAAAAAGGCATATTTTTTCTGGTTAATGTCAGGGTATAAGAAACGCTACGATCCACAAGTTTCTATAAGAGGAAAATTATCGAAAATATCATTTTTCTTCTATAATATGCAAAGTACCTTCAATCAAGAACTGTTTCTCATTTGTATATATAGAAGTCTGTCACATGCACATGAAAAATTGGAAAATTTCACATTATAAGTAACTTTTACAGGACCTAAGAACAGACCTAAACAATGCAATCGACTTTTTTATCTTTTCTAAACGAGAGCTCACATTCTTTTGTTTAAATACCACTGGATATCGGACTGAAACAGACTATTCAGAAATACTATCAATCCATTAAACCTCAAGTAATCTCAATACACTTTCCAGTTTCGCGTGGTAATGAAGGACAATAAAATGGCAATTTGTAAAACTATCTGTAACATTTTAACATTTTTATTTACTATCAGCTCCGAGCCATCAGCAATAATTTACCTAGTTTTAGTGTTGTTTTGCATTACATTTCAGTTTGAATGTAACACCTTGCTGTTTTCTCTTTGTTTTTTTACTACAATTTGTATATTCCATTTAGAAGGTATGTTTTACTTCTCACATCAGAATGCTGCATTTCCAATCTCTAAAGTGTTAAGAATCTGTCTACTGACCATCTTAATAACTTGCTTAATACAAGTCAAAACAATAGAGTAGACAGACACTTAACACATTAGAGATTAGAAATGCATCATTCTGATTAGTCGCGAATCATTTGCTAAATAAATAAACGGAATGTTGTGATAAAATATCCAACATAAAATTTTATTGCTTACAAAATTTAATTCCATGAGATAATTTCAATTTTCACTTTTTAAAAATGAAACCTCCATTTTTTCCAAATTTCAATTTTCTTTTTTTTCACTTTCCTTTTCAGTGAAAGAGTAATTTTCATCCAAATTTCAATTTTCACAATGAAGCTGTAATTTTGTATCACATTTCCATTCCTTCACTTTATATTTTCATTTTTTATGATGAAACTTTTTTTTTTCCAAATTTCAATTTTCACTTTTTCACTTTTCACAACACAACTGTATATTTTCCATCCATTGATCACAATTTGATATATCAATTCGGAAACAATCAATTACTACGACGTTTTTTCGATTTATATACTATACCCGGAATAATCATATTGAATATTATATTCTTAGAATATTCACACTATGTCATGTTGGTCCTCTATGAAATGTTATTTCCTGTGCCGGGTACTGTTATTTCACTTTTCGTGCATCAGGTGATTTTCACTAGTATATAAATATAAGGTTTTAGAAAGTTTACGGGATTGATTATCTCTAAAAAAGTAAATACACTACTTCTATGAACATTTCACAACAAATTTATGAAAAATTAAGAAGTAAATATGTTTGTGTAAAATGATATTTCATATTGCATCCTTGAAAATCAAGCGTAAACTGAAATGTGTAAATGTTTCCTACCCCAAAACACATCAAATAATTATGATGGTTTAAACAATGAATGAAACCCTCTATAAAATTCGTTTATCTATATTAATGCATCATTTCATATTCATATCAATATGTTTTTCATAGATTTAAAACGATTTTTTGAGTCGGGTAATTTTTCAATGGTACTGTGATTTTGCGTGGTAAATATACAAATGGTACTGTTATTTTCTGTGTTTTGTACTGTGATTTCATGAGCGTACTTCGTGTATGATAAATCAACTTTTTGTTTTGTAAAAATATCGTTATACTTTGATCTTTTGTACACATTTCATGATTATCGAACATATAACCTCTTCAACTAATATTACAAAGAATTTCAAAAGTATTCAAATCCAAATCACAACACCTTTTAAGTCTCCGAGGGTATTCACCAGTCCAGTAGTCAGTATTTCGGTGCTGACTTGAAAGCCGATTCTATTTGGAACCTTACAATATCAAAAGTTTAGTAAATTTTATCTCCCTCATGCAAAGCTCTGTCCTTAGCTAAATTTGGCTTTACATTTAGATCATATTGTTTTTTTTTTTGTTCTCTATCAGTTTTTAAACATGTTAAACATCTCTGAGTTTATGGTCTTCCAAACGTTTAGATTTTATCTGCACTGAAGAAAAATGAGTTGTCGAAATGCGCATATGCAGAATTTAAATTTACAGTACCTTCGGTACTTAGTCATTTAAGGTATCAAACCATCAACTCAAACAATCAGAGCTGGGAACATATATGGCATATATCAAACCACCAATTCAACAAATCAGAGTTCGGAATATATATCAAACCACCAATTCAACCAGTCAGAGCTTGGAACATACTGAAAATAGTACTTATGAATTTAAAGATAGACTTTGTGTTCTTGCACCTTTAAATTTGATGTCTGATACGCCCATTTAAACATTAATATCTTAAGATTATTTTAAGACTAAGGTCATTTGACAAGGATCAGTTAATAGATGCGATTTCTCATTACACTGAGATGTTAGAATTTTTGATCAACAATATTTATGTCGATTTTCCAATAGACAATAGGGATTCTATGGGAACTAAATTTGCGCCACTTTTAGCTGACCTTTTCCTTTTCTAGTAAGAGCCCAAGTTTTTGCAAGGGCTTGCACAAAGAAAACAAAAACATTTAGCCCAGTCCTTTAATTTCAGCTTCCGCTACATAGATGTACTTTCTCTTAATAATTATAGATTAAAGGAATATTTACATCAGATCTATCCCAATGAGCTTAAAATTAATGAAACAACTGATTCACCTACTTCAGCTTCGTACCTGAATCTTTTTTTGTATATTGACGAAGATGGACGTTTGAAATCTAAGCTTTACGACAAGCGTGATATTTTAATTTCCCAATTTTGAACGCTCCCTTTCTTAGCAGTAAAATACCTACTTCTGCAGCCTATGGAGTTTACATTTCACAGTTGATTCGTTACTGTCGAGCATGTAGTTTGTACGGTGATTTTTTGAACAGAGCGAGGACACTGTCCCGAAAGCTGCTTAGTCAGGGATTTGTTCAACCATTGCTAATTTTACCCCTCAAGAAATTTTATGGCCGTCACCATAACATATTTGAAAGATATGAAGTGTCAGTATCCCAAATGAAAGCGGACATTTTCAGCTAGATTCACGTGTTCCCGGATTTGACTACCGATTTTGACATTTTCCTAGATTGACCCACTTACAGTGTGACGGGTGCTGTTAACAGAGCAGGACATGGTTACCCTTCCGGAGCACCTGATGTCACTCTCAGTTTCACTGGAGTTCACAATGTGAGTGCCTTGTTTTTGAATGTTGTCTTTTGTATTTCTCTGCTTTGTATCTGTCTAACGTCATTGTTTTCTGTGTTTAACGACATTGTTTTCTGTGCCCTCGTTTTGGCCATGTCTTTGGTCTTCGAATTTTGTAAATTCCAATCCTTTGTCACTTCGGTATTCTACTGCCGTTGTTCACTATGCAAGTGCTTTTTTGTCACTATGCAAGTGCTTTTTTTGTGACGTCGTGGTACGTTTTTATAGATGAGATGGCTTTCTCCAACACACGGAGAATCTCTTAGAAAGTTGAAAATTTGATATAATTTAAAGAAGGTATGAACGACATATATGGTCTTGGGAATGTTTAACTTAAGAATAATTGTCCAGGGAGCTTTGAAAATTCAAAATTTACTTGAAAAGGTAAAGAGATGAACTAGTGGTTTCATACCTATAGAGTATTCTGAAATGCCGTAGATACGTTAGTTAAGAAAAATTTATTTAAGGGCAGGAATAGGTTGATTGTACCACTGCTAATAGACAATTCACCTATACTGAATATAAAAATGCCATTTAATAAATTATATCGGATCTAATTTGACACTTCATTTAGAACTCTCAATATGTTGATTTTTAAACCGAATTTGGCTGTTCTGATGACTTCCCGAAGTGGCACATGCAGCAGGAAAAGCACAATTTTAAGGACTGGTGTAAAACGATTTAGACAATATTCAGCATCATTTTACTTTATATTAGTTTTATATTATTTAAATGGTTAAGAGGGCGGTTAGTCTTTCAGTATGCAACTCATCTTAGAGCCGTATCACTAGCTGTAACCGAAATTTGTGGTATCAACACAGCTGCCTCGACATGCATGTGATACGATGTAATTGTTTAGTATAATATAACACATATTGCATGTTGTTTTAGTGGTACTGGTATATTAGAGAACCACACTACTGAAAGAGTATCCTTCTTGACAACGTCTCGGATGATATTCGTTCTTCATGCGGTATAACCTCATGTGTGTAGATTATTAATAAATTTATACATGAAGATGAAGAGCAATAATGAGAGCGTTGTTCCATTCGATTAACCTTACCATGTATTTATAGGGATTTTGTCCCATGTACATTAACTCCATATCCCTCTTTTTGTTCATAAGCAGCCAGCAGTTTAAGATTTCTCTTTTCTGGGTGATAACGGCAGTTGTTTGAATTTTAGTTCATTTGATTTGTGGCTATCAGTCAGATGCCTCGTTGTATCACAGTTTATTGAAAAAGTTGTCATTGTCGTGAAATTATGATTGCCCGCGGGAGAGTGATATTGACTGATATGGTGATAATGACCTAGCTAAAGGCGAAGTCATTATCTGCATCGAAGTCAATACCACTGCCCCAAGGGCAGTCTAAATTTCACGACAATGACCACTTTTCCATTAACTTTTATTTTTATTTCATTGAGGGAACCATATGTTGAAAAAATGGACTCGTATTGTTATAGGTAATTAAATGTTTTAAATATTCTATAATGCATTTTATTCATTGTTTTTATTTTGTACGGCCTTAATATTATGTAATTTGTTTGGCCTAGTTATGTAACTTGTTTACAATAAACAAGGGTCAAAGTTATTACACCTTAGAACATGTGGAATATTCTAGAATTTAAATACAGATTTTAACACATAGATTTTTCTAGAGGTTTTCCTTACATAATCATTCTAGTCATGTGATTGTTAGTTGATTCGAATGTTCTAGTTATATCTTGTGGATAGATTTTTCTAGAAATAATAAATGTATTCATATGAGGTAGCTGAAAAGGGTTAGGGCAGTCAGTTTAATAAGTTTATACAGGATTAATTAGTTTATACAGGATTATCACGCACATCTTTCGTATTGGAAATCGACATCAATTATTGTGAATCTATTATCAACTATTTAGTGAGGATTATAAGGAATATTCTATTGGACATTTATTGGTGGAATTAAGTGAACTATTCGTTTGGATTATTACTTGGACTTCATTATTGTCAGATAAGTTATATATTGTATTTAATTTGTAAAAAAATTATTTTTCGTCTGATTAAAAGCTAATTTGAGCCAATTTTGTTTTTCATTATTGCTGGCAATTCATTGGTCATTTCTACCACATAACAGAAATTGGGGGCTATCGTCCGGGATCTTCGAAATTGTTTAGAAAAGAAATTATTATATTTCTGTTTAATAGAATTTTTTTTTAAAAGTCAGCAATATTTTTTTTACAAGATGTCATTTGATCCAGAACAATTCATGTCTACGTGTCAGGTGGAGAATTTTGAGAAGCTAAAAAAGGATGAGTTGGTTATTTTGGGAAAACATTTGAAATTAAACGTTAAATCTGGAATGAGAAAATTTGAAATTCAAAATCTGATCGCAAATTATTTGGTTGAAGAAGATTATTTTGATAAATCTGTTTTGGCGACTTTTGGCATTCAAACACCTGATTTGGAAATTGAAAAATTAGAAATTCAGAAAGAATTAGAAATTAGAAAATTAGAATTAAAAAGAGAGCAAAGAAAATTAAAATTAGAAGAAAAGGAAAGAGAAAGAGAAGAAAGAAAATTAAAATTACAAATTGAACAACAAGAAAAAGAAAAAGAGCTCAATTTTCAATTAGAAATGAAAAAAATAGAAAAAAAAAGCTGAAAAGAATCAACACCTTTCTCAGAATTCTCAGTCATTTGATGTTGCTAAAAATCAGGTTGGTCCCTCCTTTTCAAGAAAAGGATGTTGACAAATATTACCTGCATTTTGAGAAAATAGCTGAAAATTTAAAGTGGCCAAAACACAATTGGTCAATGTTGTTACAGTGTTTTAATTGGTAAGGCCAGGGAAATTTACACTCAGTTGTCAGTAGAACAGGCTTCAGATTATGACACTGTAAAATAGTTAATTCTTAAAGCCTATGAACTGGTCCCTGAAGCTTACCGCCAAAAATTTAGGAATGCAGAAAAACAGAGTGACCAAACCTATGTAGAGTTTGCTAGAACAAAAGAGCAACTATTTGATCGTTGGTGTTCATCAAAGAAAATAAATAACAATCATGAGAAATTACGTCAGCTAGTTTTAATTGAAGAATTTAAAAGATGTATTAGTACTGACATTAAAACTTTTATTGATGAACAAAAAGCTGAAACTTTGGAAATTGCTGCACGTTTAGCTGACGATTTTTCACTTACACATAAAACACTATTTTTTAATAAACCACAGAAATTTTTCAGAAATAACAATTCCACAAATTTTTCACCCAAACCAACAAATGAAGTAAATAGTAGGCAACGTCCAGTAAATAGCTCGTCCAAGTCCTATCCTCCCTCCCAGTCACAGAGACCATTCAAGTCGATTTCCTGTAATTATTGTAAGAA
>MJUU01038779.1:2145-12302 GCA_002080025.1 Modiolus philippinarum | reverse complement strand
GGGGGGGGGCTTGGGAGATTTTGCCCAGAAAATTTATTTTCATTGAAATCTCGAAAAATTATTTATTTTCACGAAATGTTACATGAAATTATCAATTTCCATTTGAAAAAATAAATGTATTCTTCCAATAAATATTAAATTATTTTCATGACAAGTAGGATTTAAAAAATATTTATTTTCACTGGCACCAAGATAAAATTATATATTTACAAATCTCCCCCCTAATCGTATATTTCATAAAAGGAAATAGTATAGCAGTGCGATATATATTCAAGAATTCCAGTTTTGATATAGAATGACAAAGTCCAATAATGGCATGAAAAATTTCCCAAGATATAAAGCTAAAATACAAAAATTAAGGGTACTCATCTACATCTTTTATTGAAGCATTCCTGCAAGTTTGATTTAAAAGCATACCAAGCAGTTTAGGGGGAGTTGCTGACAATGGCGGACATATGATACTCTAATAAGCTAAATAACAAAATACCGAAGTTACTGTAACTTTAGTTTCTGCATATACGCATTTCGATAACTTATGTCTCTTGAGTGCAGATCCAATCAAAATATTTGAAAATCCATAAATCCTAAAACGATGAAGTCCAAAGATAATTAGAAAATCAAAATTAAAGAAAAAAAATGCATTTTGTATATCTACAATATATTGAAGCATTCCTGCAAGTTTGCTTATAAGTACCAAGCGGTTTAGAAAGAGTTGTGGATTATTGAGGCATACCCTAGGACTCCAATAATCTAGAAAGAAAATATGAAAAGAGAATCAAAATTATAGACAAACAAAATGTATGGAGCACATATGCAATATATACTGAAGCATTCCTGCAACTTTGGTTGGAAAGTACCCAGCAGTTTAAGAGGAGTTGTGGATAATGTTGAACTAGAGGTTCAGAGACTGAGCCTGTATCGCTCTCCTGACAAATTGCTTCTATGCCATGCATGACCAAAAAAGATGTATTTTAGTAATGGGGTCAAATAATGTTTTGCTAATGTTCTCAATTAACATCTGTTTTTTTTATCCTATTGAAATAAGTAATTTTTGCAAAGGACCTTCTATTCATTTAATTAAATTTGCTTGAATAGTTTGAAAAATGATGAAAAGGATGGTTTTCTATTACCACGCTCTCTATATATAATGTTAAACTATGTTCTGCAATGGAGGCCATGTTTATTGTCGGATTGAAGTGAAATGAGCAATTTTTGACAAGTACCTTTTGTAAAGGACGGGTGTCGCTAGCGGGACAGGACATGCTTACCCTTCCGGAGCACCTGATGTCACTCCCGGTTTTCATGGGAGTTCACACTATGAGTGCCTTAGTTTTTGGTGTCGTCTTTTTATTTCCGTGCATTGTACCTGTCTCACGTCCATGTTTTGTCTTTGTTTTTCTCTGTTGCCGTTTTTGCCATGTCCTTGGATTTCGATTTTAGTGGTCTTCGCTTCCCTTGTTTCTTCGGTATTCTACTGTGGGATAGGGTCCAATGTTAAACCTAAGTTCCGTGATGGCGGCCATGTTTTTTATCCAATCGGAAAGAAATGAGCAATCTTTGTTAAGGACCTTTAGTACATCACTCCTGTAAAGTTTGGTTGAATTTGCTTCAATGGTTTCAGAGGAGAAGATGAAATTGTGATTTTCTCATATAGGGTCCAATGTTACATTATAATGTTCCGTACTGGCAGCCAAGTTTTTTCATCCGATCAGAAACAAATGAGCAACCTTTGTTAAGAACCCTCAGTACACCATTCCTGTAAAGTTCGGTTGAATTTGCCTCAGTGATTTCAGAGATGATGAAAATGTGATTTTCCCACAGGGTCCAACGTTAAACTATGTTCCGTGCTGGCGGCCATGTTTTTTATCGGATCAGAACAAAATGAGCAATCTTTGTTAAGGACCTTTAGTATATCATTCCTGTAAAATTTGGTTAACTTTGCTTCAGTGGTTCCAGAGGAGATGATGAAAGTGTGATTTTCCCCATAGGGTCCACTTTTAAATCTAAGTTCCGCGCTGGCCGCCCTGTTTTTTGTCAGATCGGAATGAAATGAGCAATCTTGTCACTCATCAAACCTGTAAAGTTTGGTTGAATTTGCTTCAGTGGTTTCAGAGGGAAGATAAAAATGTAAAAAAAAAACGAGGGACAGTGATCCGTATGTGTCGATCCTGCACTAGGTGCAGGCCACATAAAAAGTTACCTATATTAGCTCACCTACTCCGAAGGTCAAAAATCAACAGTTAGCCTCAATATGACCTTTTGCAAGCATAAGCATGTGATTTTGACAGTGAACTAAACCCCCCCCCCCCTAAAAATATAATTGTGCAAGAACAACAAGAAAATACAGAAGTGTATTAAAAGGTGTGCTCGATATGGCTAAATCCCTAGATATGTGTATTGTAAATATTTTCACACTTTTTCTTGGCGTTAATCTCATTATTATACCTGGGTATATGAACATTACTACTAAAATTTCTAAAATAAAATTACTATTTTTCACACTCTTCAATTTTGTAACCATTTACCGGTCAATAGTTTCTCATGCTATTGACTAGCAGTATATGAATATTTTTCCCGAACTGTTTTTCTTGCCTTTCGATTGGATAAAAATCTGATGATGATACAGAATTGGTCCGTGTATCACTTAAGCATTCAAAATTTTAAAACTTTTTGAAATTTTATTATTATTTTAAATTTTTTACTAAAAATCTGGACCATCAAAATTTCCAAATAAAAAAAAAGTTTAAAATTTTGAATTTTTAACCAAATTATTAAAATTTTCAAATTCTTAAACTTTTACATTTTTGGACATTTGATCAATTTTGAAACTTTTAATCTGAACTTTTATTTTTGATTATTTCGCTATTCAAAAGTTTCGAGTTTTCGATTTTTGACTAAAACTTATAAAAATCACTGATAGAATACGGTAATTTCCGGAATATGAGCTATTGGCTTGTTTTATCAATAATCTACAAACCCCCCTTTCACCGTGCCAGAAGAATATTTCAGTTTTAATCTTGAGTTAAGTTATACGAGAGGACTATCACGGGCACCAATCTCACAACTCATAACATTGTGTTATGAAAGAAAAATCGTGATGATAATATCCTGTTATGAGTGATGTTATCGAGGTCACCGCTTCGAAATGCTAGTACCAACATTTATCATCATATTACCCGTAAAGTACTTTTGTTTTTAAAAATCGGAGAATGTAGTTCGATCGCTATTAAGTCAAGGATGATACACATACAAAAATTTTATTAAACGGTAACGTATTAATTGCTGAATTACTGTTTTTGTGGGGTTGAACTTGTCAAATTTTTGACAAACCGTCCGAAATTTGTCTTTTTCTCAAAATCAGCAATATCTTATACATATATTGTTAAACGTCCAAATATAATATTTACACTTTTGCCTTGATATGTTTCTTTGACACTAAAAAAGATGATATTTTATATGAATTTATAGATATTTTGAATCGTTATGAATGATGTTACCAGGTTATGAGTTGTGGGATGTTTTATGAGTGATATGACTAAAGGACAAAGTTAAATGGCCACCTAAGAAAGTGTCTCTCAAGTGATGAATACTACTATAAACGTGCTACACGAGAAGTTATTACTTCTGACCATGCATAATTCCAACAAATCACAGTATTTTTGCATTTCTTAATATAAAGGTAGTCTAGTGTGAAACTATGAGCAAAATTAAATAAAGAAATTAGTAAGGAACCCCCCCCTTTTTTTGGGGCAAATTTCAAGGTGTTTTACCAAAAATACCACTCTCTCCGCTGAATCAAAAATAAAACTTGGACAAATCAGAGATACGCAACTTTTATTAGCAATTCGGAAGACGTTATATATTTTTGATAATCTGGAAAGGACTAAATTAAGAAATTTTTAAATGACATCACTCCAGAACCAGTGGAACCTCTGAAACCAAAATCTAATTTTGCGTGAGTTTCGAGAAAAAATAACTTACTGTCTGCCTATCGTTTAGACGTTTTTGGTCGGAAACCTCAAAATTTGCAAAAGTTTTCAAAGTTTCAAGGGGCATAACACTAGAACCACTTCAAGCTCTCAAACAGAAATTGAACTTGGTCTGAGTTTGTTTGCATCATCACTTAAAAGTCATGGGGTCAGAAACCCCAAAATGTAAAAATTTGAAGGAGCATACTTCAAGAATCACTTGGCTCTTATAAATGAAATCAAACTTAACTTGCTTATTAAGTTCAAAGACATTATGCTATTTCGTTCACATATTATCGAACTTGGGTGAGTTTTTTTAGTTAACAACTTACATACCAAGTTTGAAGTATCTTCAAAATAAAGCAAGCGGAATTTTCCCAAAGGGGCAAAAAAACTTGTTCAAGCAGTTTCAGAGGAGCAGAATATATTTACTATAGTATGATAATATATTTCCCGCTGTCGGCCATTTTGGATGGAGTACAAACAAAAAAATCACAAGCTTTTAAGGGAAACACCAAAAGTCTTTTGCGACCAAATTGGTTCCGATTGGCTAAGTTGTTTCAGAGAATTTCTTTGAATGCATTTTCCATAAAATGAGTTGCTCAATCATGTTCCTCGCTGGCGACAATCTTGACCTCTTCAGAATTATTGTGATATTTCCAACATGCTCAATAGTTTCAGAGGAGAAGATCTTTGTATGCATTTCCCATAAGGTCCTATAATAAACTGAGTTATCAGCTGGCAGCCATCTCGGATAAGAACGAACATAAAAATCTCATACTTTGAAGGAGACCACCAAGGGCTATAGTAACAAAGTTTGATTCCGATTGGTTCAGTTATTTCGGAGATCTTTGAATGCATTTCCAAAAGAGTTATATACTAAAATATGTTTTCTGCTGGCGGCCATCTTAGATGAGGCATGAAAATTAAAATAAAATAAAATAAATTAAAAAAAAATTAAAAAAAAACTTTGAAGGGGATAAATTGGCTCAGCGGTTTCAGAGGTGAAGATTTTTGAATAAAAAGGTAACGACGGACAGACGGACACCAGTCACGGGAAAAGGTCATCCTGGCTAAATTTTTTATATCCAATATGATATGATTTTCTGATGTCCCAGTTATCTATGTAAACACTGTATTTATGATATGCAAAAGGTACAGTCAGAAAACACTAAATTTAAACATGGGATTTTTTTGTATTTTTATAATTATATTGAAACCATTAACAAAATAATATTCGTCGCTTGGACGATATATTCTGGAGTGGCGATTTCACTTTATCCTTTAGTCACATCACTCATAAAACATCCCACAACTCATAACCTGATATCATCACTCATAACGATTCACAAAATCTATAATCTCATATAAAATGTTATCTTTTTTAGTTTCAAAGGAACATATCAAGGCAAAAGTGTAAATATTACAATCGGACGTATAACAATATATGTATAAAATATTGCTGATTTTGGAAAAAAGACAAATTTGGGACGGTTTGTCAAAAATTTGACAGGTTCAGCCCAACAATAACAGTAATGCAGCAAATTATACGTTACCGTTCAATAAGATTTTTGTATGTATTTCATCCTTGACTTAATAGCGATCGAACTACATTCTCCGATTTTTAAAAACAAAAGTACTTTACGGGTAATATGATGATAAATGTTGGTACTAGCATTTCGAAGCGGTGACCTCGTTAACATCACTCATAACAGGATATTATCATCACGATTTTTCTTTCATAACAAAATTTTATGAGTTGTGAGATTGGTGCCCGTGACTATGGTGGACAGGGAACAGGGAGACTAATTTACTTTTGTGTGCTCTTCTTTTAATAAACTATAATTCTTCTATCTTTAAAAGTATCGACGAAGATATACAAATCTGTGTGTCCATTATCTCTGCGTCGATTTTATTTAATTCAAAGATAATTTTTCTAGCTTTAAAAAGTATATTACATGAAGGTGGGACCCTATGGCATAAGCGGGAAGCGGGATTTGCCCTTTTTAAGAGACCTGGAAACGGGATCTTGGCAAAAAAGTAAATGTAAAATGGAATAGGATGTCCAGCGTGCATGGAACGGGAACCGCTGGAAATTTAGCCTGTGAAACGGGAAATAGCGGTCTCTTCAAGCATCTTTGTAAAATATTTTTCTGCCCGTGAGACGGGAATGTGAAGAAAAATTAAGGGGATTTCGTTTTAGGGACTCTATTGAGACCCCGATGAAGATATCTTCACTGTTCATGTCAACTTTGTCCTTTTGGAAGGCAGGATCTCGGGAATAAGGGTTATTCTAAAAGGGTATAATTAAATCCAAATCAGACGTTAAAAACGGTAATGGAACAACTCTTTTACTCCTCGGAATGAGATGGTAATATATCTTGTGGCCACGAGATGAATAAAAATGCACATGTCTCGTCCATGCTTCCATATATTATATCTTTAGATATTGATTCATGTCTAGTGAATATAGAATGGTTCTGATTTGTTTAGAATCATTTCGTCATGTAAGTGTTACAGGTCCAGTCTATGAGATCAAATCTCTGGTTACTGTGCAAATAGCATTTTTTAAAGTTTTGCCCATTTAAAGTATAATCGCAATATCAAAAATGGAGCCGTTGGAAACTGTGTGATTTTATCGAGCTGCCATTGTCTCTGTTCATATGTAATATTCTCAATTTTATTACATTTCCCGGAACTTGTTATCTTGGATTTTGGACAAAATCTGTTATTACTGATCAATCTGATTGTACTAAAGAGTAAAATACATACGCTTAAGAGGGAAGTTTTAAAAAACCTTCATAATCTCTGCCAAAGACTGGAATCATCACAAAAATACTTTATTTAACGGTTTTCGATGTCCAAATGGCTTCAGGTTTACATCCCGTTCGAAAGACGGGTTGTGTATTTGTACATTCCGCAGCCATGGTAGGCTTGTTCCACTACATTATTTGTATAACACGCATACTCTGCAGGTCTGCTAAGCCGCCTATTTAACCCCGATACTCGCAGTGCTGCCTTTTTTTATTTATCAAAATATTATAAATTATCATGCATTGAACCAACTAACATGATTATTTAGATAGTGTAGAAAATCGTTGAACGGTAAGGCGTCAGCCGCACCGTTCAACGATTTTCGACACTATCTAAATAATCATGTTAGTTGGTTTAATGCTGGTTAACATTTTTGTGCGGTTATGCTAACCACAGTTTGCATTAAACTACGAAAACGATAATTACAAAATGACCTACATTTAACTACACGATTCTAAAAATAAACACTATACCAACTGACAGCGTAACATGACCAATACACAACCGAGTGATTTATTGATTTTTCAAGTTGTATAAAGATTGTACCAGCAAAATGACGTTTTCGAAATACACTGAGCGGAAACCTTTGGAAATAATTTCATATAATTTACATGTTATTCCAAATAAAGATGTTTTTCGTATTTTAATTTTCAGGCTGAAATTACTGTTACATTACGTAGAAGTAAACTATGTTTAATGTCGATGTGTTTATTTTTCTATGCTTACTGCATATTTGTTAATGTGAAACATTACATTATCACGATTATTGATTTTCTTGTTGTGTACGGCGGACATGGTTATTTAGCAGGTGGTTAATCAGCCAATAGAATCCAAGTTTACATCCGCATAACCGCACAATATGATATATTATGCTTTTGATTTAAAAAAAAATCAATAGGTTATAAAGTATCAGGGTGTGGCGGACGGAAAAAAGTTGAATGTAAAATTATGTCGCTGTATAAGGGGCGAAGGTAAAAAAAACAGTTAATATTAACTTCAAATTTAAGTCACTAAATTATTTTGAGAAGAAATGTGAAATTCACACTATAAAAATGTCTTAAAGAATAAAGCAGTGACAAAACTGTATGTAGTACATCAATTATGTGTGAATTTCTGATGATTGGGATTAATGAGGAAATAACAGTTACATGATTACATGTACAGATAACAGTTAATTGATCAAATGATCCTACCATTATGTGCATACTTAGATAAAATTTGTTGTGGAAGATTAAAGAAGTCGATAATGTGATTTTGGCAGCTTTACAGAAACATTAGTATCGGTGAAGTAATTTTATGCTTTCCCTTACCAAATAATGTTCATAGATAACGGTAATTAAAAATGGAAGTATAAATAAGATATTTCACGCCTATATCTGATTATATCAAGTTAACATGTTTTAATTTTCTTGAAAAAGACATTAGCCGGTATCAAAAGTAAAAGAATTGAATTAAGTATTATACGGAGAAGAAACTGATTCTTAATGATATGCACTATTGGGAAATATTTTCATTAAAAACTGAAAAACTCGATCTGATGTTCAATCTATCGTTTGCCGATGTATTCCAGAGCTGTATGTCTACAGAGCTGACCAGGTGTGTAAGGTAGTGATTCGGTCTATGCCCAGTTTATGCTAGGTAATCAGGTCATCGAAAGTCTGGCCTCGAACAAACTGTAGACAAATTTGTGGAAAAACGACACTTTGTATGCAGTATTAGACTCCTATATCCAATATGGAAAAGCCTCCTCAAAAGGCAGTATAGAAAACTAAATTTCCTGCCCCTACCCATTTATCTCTGTTACTCTTTAATTAAAAAAAGGGATAACAGTTTTTGTCTTGATTGTCCCTTACACGCTTATTAAATTTTACTTTTAACTTTTTGGATTGATTTATTTGTTATCGACCTGATACTGATGTAGCTGAAATATTGATCATAGGCGTTAAATCTAATTAACTAATCAATCAAATGAAAAGGAAGAACCCATCAAACGGGTTTCGGTAGAAATAAGGAAGCTTGTTTAGGGGGGGGGTCCCAATATCCCATATCCCAGTAAGTCTGGACGAAAATATCCATTCGAAAATTGAAGATATCCCATTAATTATTGAAATATCTGGTTTTCCATTGTCAATATATCCTATATCCCGGTACCTTTTGTCTCAAATATCCCATATCCCATGAACAAAAGTGGTAAATATCCCGTATCCCAATATACCCTAAACAAGCCTCAATAAGGACATGCTTTGCATTTCGTTTGTATGGAATTTTATGTAGTTTTGGTAACCGATACACAAGAATATGGAGATTTTCATTACTCATATTTAGGTAAACTTCAAAAAAAGAAGTGTCGCAGAACATCTTTCGTAAACTAACTTTGCTTTGATATTTGTTCAAAAGCTTTGACATAATGAGTGGTCCCGTGTCTCCCGTTCTGAAGCAGAACATCACACATATACTTTCTGTTTGTCCATAACTTAGATTTTTTTCCATTATAGATCATTATAGCCATTTGTTGCAATTCAAAGATTTCTCAGCTTGTGTACGTAGTAATGATTTGATACTTGGTCTGAACCTTATATGACATGTAACTTGCAATGTTGAGTTTTACAATATTTTGTCCAAAGATAATGAGTATCTAACTCTCGCATAGCTCTGTCCTTAGCTGATTTTGGCTTTACTATTTAAACCCTATTGGTAAGTAATGTTCCGTATAAGATTTTACACACATCAAAATGCGCATATGCAGAATCTAAAATAAGAGTAACTTTGGTATTTTGTTATGTAGTACAGTGTGTCTCCTTTTCAAGTCCGTCATATCTACTTACCGATAACATTGATTTTTTTCCTTGATGTCTATATTCGTATTGTATCCACACTCGTACCATGCTGTCGCCTGTATTGGGTCAATACTCACTTTTATTTTGACTTACCATATTAATTCATGGTTCAACGAGCGGCGGTATACATGTAAGACCATTTCATTCGGCGGCAGCTCTTGTCAAAGTTTGTTGTTTTCTTGCCTGAAAAATCTTTGCTTTTCTCATGATACTTAGGTCACCAGACCCCCGCCGTAAAGACCACCTTGCTACGCGATGTGGGCTCCTTGTTGGCGGGGCGCGTCGTCAATCCACATGACCTTATTTTGCTTGCACATTATTTTGAACTCAGCTAAGCCCCTGTAACATAAATGGCAAGGACGAAACCAGGGGTCATACATAGTCACTGGCGAAACAAACAGAACATGATACAAACACTGCAAAAAAGTATAGGACAGGTCGGTAGGTCTACGGGTCATTAATTCTACGGGTCGACAGGTCTACGGATCTTTACACTGTAAAAATGGTGTTTAGATTTAAAACACAACCCTAAACACTT
>MJUU01038776.1:5171-16886 GCA_002080025.1 Modiolus philippinarum | reverse complement strand
AGTTTTGCATTCAAAATGATTATTTTTATTTACTTTTTAGATCGTGTTGAAGTAAGTATACGTAATATTTCTAAGTGTTTTCAATTTAGAAATGCAAAGTTATGTTGTGCCTTTCATTATTTTTACCTTGATTACGTAAAAACGAAGAAAAATTGTGCATCGATACATTTATGGACATGTGCGTGTATATTGCGTCCCAGGATTGCCTCAACTGGACTGTTTTTACTGCACTCAATTTTAACTAATTTTATATAATTATGAAAAATAGATAAATAAATAGACTGGTGAATGCGAGAAGCAGAAAAAAAATAAAAAGTATGACGTAGACGAAAATTTTGACTTTAAATGAAACGACCGATTCAAACATACGTAATTGCTCCAAATAATCTACAAGATCAATCCTGATATTCGAGAGACTTTTTTTCAGTGAAGAATAAAAGATGATCAAAGAATAAAATTCGCATCGTGATCTTGTAATCGAGTTAGTCTGTATTAAATTATTTTATTTGTACCAAGTACACAACGTTTATTGAATGTGCACACGTTTATAGCCTCTGACCTTCTTAAGTTCATATATTTATCTATGGAACACCCACATTCCAGAGAATTAAAGAACAAAAGGAACGAAACGAACTTAACTTTAAATCTAAAAATACAGAGGAATACAACAGATTGTTTTCCATGGATGAATTGAAACAATCCAATCCTTGGATAAGGCACATGACACGGCATGTAGCCCTGACGATATCCATTATCAACTCGTCAAACATCTTCCTTTAACAACTCTGGAAATTCTTTTAAACCTATTTAATAATATTTGGGAAACAGGGAAACTACCATCTAAGTGTAGTACCAATTCCAAAACCGGGTTAAGATCATTCCGATCCATCTAATTACAGACCACTAGCATTAACTAGTTGTGTCTGTAAGATTGATTGATTGATTGAATATTGTTTAACGTCTACTCAGCAATATTTCAGCTATTTCAAGACGAGAACAAGTTTGTTTATGGAAAGGGCCATGCGACGGGAAATTCTGACTGCCACTGGAAAAGTAGGGTGAAATCGTCAAGGGCGGGGAATTTAGCCTTGTAGCCGATCACCTACGGGCCACCCCAAAAAGAGCTTGCTTCAAGGGTTCTTTAACGTGCAGGAAGCGTGGCATTTCTTCCAACACGTGGACCTGAGTTTACATCCCATCCGAAAGATGGGTTGTGTATTTATTAATCCCGCACAACCACGGAATGGGTCCTATTTCTATATCCCGGGACCCTCGGGGTCAGCCTCCGTTTAGGAGGGGTCACACCCCGCAAGCCGGAGATACTAGGTCCTATTTCTATATCCCGGGTTTCCCTCGGGGTCCTCTGTTAGGAACACTGATACTCCAAGCTCAGAGGATGCTGCGGGCCTATTCATAAACCGGAACCGCGCACGGCGGGTGTCTGTAAGACAATGGAACGGATGATAAACAATCGTCTTGTTTGGTATCTGGAATCGAACGGTCTTCTGTCGAACATCCAAAATGGATTTCGAAAAGGTCGTACAACAATAGACCATCTAGTTCGATTCAAAACATTTATTAGAAATGCATTTTAAAGGAAAGAACATGCAGTGTCTATCTTTTTCGATATTGAAAAAGCATATGAGATCTTTTTGATATGGGGTTGTCACACTATTTAGTATAAAAATATAGTTTGGCACAGCTTTTAAAAGATAACATTGATGGATCTCTTTATGTAGATGATTTTCTTGTTTGCTATCGTGCCAAAAACATGAATAACATAGAACGCCAATTGCAATTATGTCTAAACAGAATCGAAAAATGGGCACTTGAAAATGGTTTTAAATTTTCAAGCTCGAAAACAGTTGGGATGCATTTTAGTTGTAAGCGGAAAATGCATCCAGACCCAGAGCTTAAACTATACAATAAACCTTTAACTATTGTAAATGAGGCCAAGTTCCTTGGTTTAATCTTTGACAGTAAACTTTCCTTTCTTCCCCATACCTCGCCGTGCGCGGTCCCGGCTGAAGAATAGGCCCGCAGCATCCTCTGAGCTTGGAGTAGGAGCCATCCTAACAGAGGACCCCGAGGGAACCCCGGGATATAGAAATAGGACCTAGTATCTCCGGCTTGCGGGGTGTGACCCCTCCTAAACGGAGGCTGACCCCGAGGGTCCCGGGATATAGAAATAGGACCCATTCCGTGGTTGTGCGGGATTAATAAATACACAACCCATCTTTCGGATGGGATGTAAACTAAGGTCCACGTGTTGGGAGAAATGCCACGCTTCCTGCACGTTAAAGAACCCTTGTAGCAAGCTCTTTTTGGGGTGGTCCGTAGGTGATCGGCTACAAGGCTAAATTCCCCGCCCTTGACGATTTCACCCTACTTTTCCAGTGGCAGTCAGAATTTCCCGTCCCATGGCCCTTTCCATACCCCAAAGTGATTATTTATCAACAAACTTGTTCTCGTCTTGATATAGCTGAAATATTGCTGAGTAGACGTTAAACAATATTCAATCAATCAATCAATCTTCCCCATACCAAAATGCTAAAAAACAAATGCCTCAAGGCATTAGATATTTTAAAAGTCGTGTCGAGTACCGACTGGGGTGCAGATAGCACTGTTTTATTAAATTTATATCGATCGTTGATTCGATCAAAACTAGATTATTGATGTTTTATTAACGGTTCCGCCCGTAAATCATACATTAAATTACTAGACACCGTTTACCACCAAGGTTTGCGTCTTTCATTTGGTGCGTTCAGAACTTCTCCTGTGGAGAGTCTGTATGTTGCAGCTAATGAACCATCCTTGGAAGACAGGCGTATTAAACTTGGTTTACAATATGCAACAAAGCTTAAAGCGTATCCTTCCAATCCTTCTCACAACTGGGTTTCAAACCTCTTCACAAAGCTGAATATTAAAAACGGCCAAATGTTATACAACCTTTTGGTCTTCATATCAAACCACACCTTGAATCTGCTAATATAAATTTAGATGAAATAGCTCCTATAGAAACTCCCAAAAAACCTCGATGGCTGAACCCAAAACCAACATATAATTTTGAACTACGCAAACACAAAAAGGTTGATACTAATCCTCTTGTTATCCAGCAGGACTTTGCAAGAATTAAATCGGAACATCCTGAATACTTGCAATTTACACAGATGGCTCTAAGGATGGAGACTTAGTGGTTCTGCAGCCGTTTTTGGAGAACGTACAGCAAATCTCCGATTACCATCCTCTAGTTCCATATTTACTGCTGAAGCTAACGCTATTTACTCAGCACTTAAATTTGTAGCTTTATCACAATCAAATAAATTCATGATTTGTTCCGATTCACTATCATGCCTAATGGCAATTGAAAGTCGAAGAATAAAACGCCCAATTATTTTGAAAATAACCGAATTCTAAAAGTCTATTGTAGCATTAGGCAAAGAAGTCATTTATGTTTTTGATCCCTAGTCATGTGGGGATCTATTGAAACACATTTGCTGAACAGGAGACCAAGGATGCACTAGACAACGAGATGGCGGATTGTCCAGTGCCGTACAGTGACATGAAGCCTTTGATCGTTAAATACATTTTAAAGTTGTGGCAGGCCAAATGGGATCTGCAAATAAATAATAAACTGCATGGAATGCAGTCAGACGTCGACTACTGGTACAACCTTGAACATGTGGTCGATATATTTGTTGCAGGTGTGAACAGCTTGTACCAAAAACCTAGTGTATGTCTAAACAATTCCTCTTTGGTAGTGGGCTCTTTCTTGCGAAGATACGTTTTCAATTTCTGTCAAATCATCTCTATCGGGTTAAGGTCGCAGCTTTCCGATGGCCAGTGATCGAGTTGCGAGACATGAAGTCTTGGGCCAACTTTGACTTGTGCTTTGGGTCATTATCCTGCTGGAACCTGTGGTTGTCTGGAAAGGTTGAGTTAACAAATGGCAAGAGGTTTCCGTTCAGGATTGTGTCAACAAAAAACTCTTTCCTCATTATGCCCTCAAGAGTGTAATTGGAGTGGGTCCTCGTCTGCTTATACCAGCCCAAACATCTTTAATGGATGTTTTGGTTTTGGTATGGTGTCATTGTTGCCATCAATTGGTCTATAAACAACAACTTTATTGTCGGGTGGTTGAATTGTGCATTCATCTGTCCAGATGATGTCGTCGAAATTGTCGTTGTCGACTATGAGTTTATGGCAGAATTCTACTCGCGTTTCCTTATTTTGCTGACGAATCATCTGTCCATAACGAGGTTTTGTTGCTGTGAACCCTGCAGCTTTTATTGCTTTTTGTACTGTGGGTTTGGAGATATGACTACCCCTTGATGCTAGTTGGCGCTGCAGGTCGGTCGATGACTGTGCTCGATTTTCTTTTAATGCTTCACGTACATACGTGATGTCATTTTCGGAAACTTGATTGAAGGCAAGCTGTGGTTCTTGGTCGGGGTTGCATAACCAACTTCACCGCGCTGTTATTTTGCAATAACATCTTTGACTGTCATGTAACCTATGCTCGTCCCCGTTGTTTCCTTCAGTTGACGTTGAATAGCTTTTGTTGTCCTACCATCTCTGTACGTGGAAATAATTTCAAGCCGGTTTGCTTGAGTTAATATAATTGAAGGCAGGTTGCAATAATAAAGAATTTTTGAGAATGATAGCAAAAATGTGTCATCTTTATCTATATCCATTAGGGTGCGGAAGATTTCACGACACAAAGTCTAGCATCCCAAGTCCTAGCTAGACGACAAGTCTAATACAGCTGTTATATTCCACCATCAAATAACATTAATCGAATCTGAAGGCTGTAAATATGCCTATCAAAGTCTATTATGAAATGCCCCTACCCCCAAAAATTTTGACATGTTATACAATGCAGGGTTTCTGTATATAAATGCAAAATGTCACAATCATGGCACGCCAAGACTTTTAAAGATGTAATTTTATTGATTTATTGTTTCAAATCTTAAAAACTAAATTTTTACCATTTAAATACATAGCATAATTATTTCATGTCCCTTCTATAAATATTGTTAATAAAGGAAAAAATAAAAATAAACTTTTATGAAAAAAAATATACAAATAAAAGTTTTTTTTTTTACAGTTTAAATGTTTAACAAATTTTATTTATGCTTGGTCGATTAATATTATTAAAGAAATATTTAAATATTGAAGGAATAGAAATTTTTAAAACTAACATAGCGACTTAAATGTAATGAAAATATATCAACAAAATTTAATTTTAATATTTGCATTTCTAGCTTCCCGTTGCCTGTAATCTTTGCCATATCATGTTATAATTTTTTATACAATATTTAAAAAAATGAAAGTAAAATTACCGGTATTATTTAATGAATCAAGAATTATTAAAGCTAACACATATGTTAATTAACAAATTAACAAATCATGATTTATGATTGCTTTAACATGTTTAAGTAATAACAGTAATTAATAAAGCGTGCCCTATATCCATTGTGAGTGTAAGGCTTCATGGTCAAGATAATTAAACAGCTGATTATTAAATCAAATTAATTTTTCTTTTGATTTTTTACGCCTTTTTAAGCTAAATATCTTAAAACTTAATTGATTTAAAACACTGAACACGATAAAGAATAGAAAAAGAAAAAAATACACGCTACCTGTCTTTATTAAATGCACTGATTACGGCATTAAAAGGAATGCAGCTTTTTTTTGAGAAATTACTATAAGACTATAAAAGAGACTCTCTCAAGTATAATTCATTTGTTCAATCGTGACATCCAGGAATAGTACCAGAGAGTTCAGTGACTTTTTAGTGCATTTCGTTGACGACGAGGCATATTTGGTTGTTCCAAAATCCAGAATTCTTACTGACTGCAGAATACGTGTGGGGCAGACATACGATGTTGTTTTGGGACAACCTCATGAATTTGAAAGAGCAGTTATCCTGGCTACAGGTGAATGGCTAGACCTTACCCACCAGATGAACCAACTTAAAAAGAACAGAGATGCACCTATTCACACACCAGAGCAATCACCAGAAAATTCGCCAGACACGACAACCGAAAAGTCACCTGCACCACAACCCAAGAAACGCCGTATTATCAACGTACAAAAACCAGATGCACAACTGATAGCTGTTGGTCTACCAATGCCACCAACTACACAACCGCTATCTGATTCACCATATCAATTATCAGATACACCCGTATCAACAAATACTTGTACACATACGTCTTACAACAGAACTCCAACTCAAATACCAACATGGGCATCAACTTTGAATAAAAAAAAAATGACGTCATGAAAAGAATTCAAAACCTGGAAGACATGGTCGCCAAAAACAACATCCAGCAACAAAACTTCTGACAACAATGGAGAAAATTGTGATTCTACTCCAAAACCGTTCAACTACACCAGAAACTGAACCGGAAGCACCAACTGCTAGTTTACCAACAACTCCAGTAGTTATCCAACCAGCAACTCCTACACTGATACAACCACCTAGACCAGTATATTTTCATTTTTCGTCAACACCGACAATGCCTATAACAACAACACAATCTTTCAACTTCAACTCTCAACCACGACTCGCAACAACATACTCGCCTATGGATCATCGGACTCACATCACACAACTTCAACCTGGTGACGTTCAGAGAATTTTCCGACAAGTGCTGGTAACTTCGCACATCTGGTCAAAGCACTTTACCCGGAGCTATTTGCAGAAGAAAACTTCCATACTTAATACTCGTACTTCGGCGGTGGGCGTCTTGAAAAGTCTGCGCTTAGCCCGTCAAGAGTGGACTTAGTCAAGCAGTATGTGTATTTGTATTATCCTGGTATGAACAGAAGAAAAAGGTGTGCCGTAATTTAAGTGACTTTTAAATACTTTAAGAACATGTAGACAGTAATGTACTTGTGACTTAAGCTTATTGTAAACTAATAATTATTGATCTTGTCTGTTATAATTTTTTATGTTTAATGTTAATTATTTTCTGTAAACATGAATTAAATGGTCAATATCGAATAAAATACAAATATCAAGTGAAACGTCGTGTTTCTATCCTATTTCCCTTCTTAACATGCAATGCTACTGTTTCGTTTATTTTGTTCACTCTCAAATACAATGTAATGTGTCCTTGAAATTGAACAAAATAAAGGATACAAGACCCTGTGTAAATGTTTTTTTGATTGTTGGGTTTCTCTGTATCCTTGTAAAATGTTTGCTATCTTACGTCATATTTTGACAAAATTTCTTTCCTCTGATTGTCTCTGTCTGTGTATACTTTCGGTATTTTAGTAGCAAATGAGCTGTTTGTTCTCGTTTCTGACTAATACATATTGAACAAGTAAAATAAAAAAATAACTTCCTTAAACAAACAAGGACAAAAAACCACACACACACAAACTAGAGGCTCAGAAACTGAGCCTGAATCGCTCACCTGACAAAATGCTTGCAGCAAGGGATGAATCTAATGTTTATCCTATAGGATCCTGTGTTAAAATATGTTCTGTGCTGGTGGTCTTGTTTTTATCAGATCAAAACAAATCAATCAAAGCAATCTTAACTTGGCTGAATTTGCTTAAATAGTTTCAGCGCATATGACGTAAAAGGGGTCCCATTTTAAACATAGTGCTGTGCTTGGATCCTTTTCTTTTGTCAGATCCAAATAAAATGAGTGTTCTTTGTAAAGGACCTTTTGTTCATCATTTCAGTACAGTTTAGGGACCCATGTTAGACTATGTTCTGCGCTGGCAGCCATGTTTTTAAAGGAATCGGGAAAAATTTCGGCAATCTCCATAAAAGACTTTCCATACATCAATCCTGTAGAGTTTGGTTCAATTTGCTTCAGTAGCTTCAGAGGAGATAGCAAATATATGCGTTTCCCATAGGGTCACATGTTAAACTATGTTCTGCGCTGGCAGTCATGTTTTTTCACGGATCGAAAAAATTTCAGCAAACTAAGAAAAGGACCTTCCATGCATCATTCCTGTAAAGTTTGGTTCAATTTGCTTCAGTAGCTTTAAAGGAATTAGCAAATATATGTTTTCCCATAAGGTCCCATGTTAAACTATGTTCTGCGCTGGTGGCCATGTTTTTTCACGGATCGAAAAAATTTCGGCAAACTAAGGAAAGGACCTTCCATACATCATTTCTGTAAAGTTTGGTTCAATTTGCTTCAGTATCGTTAGAGGAGATCGCAAATATATGCTTTTCCCATAGGGTCCCATGTTAAACTATGTTCTGCGCTGGCGGCCATGTTTTTTCACGGATTGAAAACATTTCGGCAAACTAAGTAAAGGACCTTCCATACATCATTTCTGTAAAGTTTGGTTCCATTTGCTTCAATTACTTCAGAGGAGATAGCAAATATATGCTTTTCCCTTAGGGTCCCATGTTAAACTATGTTCTGCGCTGGCGGCCATGTTTTTTCACGGATCGAAAAAAAGTTCGGCAAACTAAGTTGATTGATTGATTGATGTTTAACGCCAACTCCAGCAATATTTCAGCTATATTGTGGCGAGAACTGTTGGGTTTACTGAAAAACTCCAATAAATACATAAAATATCAATATAAAACCATATAGCTTTATACAAGTAAAACAAATGTGTAAAATGTTAAAAAACATATTATTAAATTTTTGGTTTAACAATAACAATATTAGAAATTAGAAACTTGTTTAAAATTGATCTATTTAAATCTTACTAAATAAATTTATTGCTTTTAAAAATTGAACGATTTTGTCGCCAGCGACGTTTGTAAATAGGTCTTTAAGACAATCAGCAGAATAAAAATCACGCCTGATATCGGCAACATCTACACATTCAATTAAAACATGTTGAATTGTATAAGGACAATTGCATGGAATACATTCAGGTCGATCATCACTGTTGAGGATAAAACTATGTGTTGTTCTAGTATGTCCAATACGACATCGGGTCAACACTACCTGTTCCCTACGGTTTTTACCACAGGAACCAATTTGTTTACCGACGTCTGACTGTATTCCATGCAGTTTATTATTTATTTGCAGATCCCATTTGGCCTGCCATAACTTTAAAATGTATTTAACAATTAAAGGCTTCATGTCAGTGTATGGTACTGGTTCCATTTGCTTCAATTACTTCAGAGGAGATAGCAAATATATGCTTTTCCCTTAGGGTCCCATGTTAAACTATGTTCTGCGCTGGCGGCCATGTTTTTTCACAGATCGAAAAAATTTCGACAAACTAAGTAAAGGACCTTCCATACATCACTCCTGTAAAGTTTGGTTCAATTTGCTTCAGTAGCTTCAGAGGAGATAGCAAAAATATGCTTTTTCCCATAGGGTCCAATGTTAAATCTAAGTTCAGCGCTGGTGGCCATGTTTTTTAGCGGATCGGAAAAATTTCGGCAAAGTAAGTAAAGGACCTTCCATACATCATTCCTGTAAAGTTTCGTTGAAATTGGTTCAGTGGTTTCAGAGGAGATAGCCAAAATGTAAAAAGTTTACGGACGACAGACGGACGGACGGACGGACGGACGGAAGCCAAGTGATGGCAAAAGCTCACATGGCCTTTAGGCCAGGTGAGCTAATAAAAAGGTAATAGGATATATAATGCAGAAAAAAAATACAGCTGAATTGGGCTTTTCAGTTTGATTCTTTTATTCCATTTTGTCGGCTTTTACACATATAATTTCCTTAAATACAGCGGTCTTCCTAATGTGCAGTGAACAGGCGACCGAGACATAATATTTGTCGAAACTTCATTTACGAACTAACACGAAAGCCTCTCAAATTGTAATTGATAATAGTCCATGGGCTGGAATAACCCCCCGTGCACCCCCCCCCACTTCCCAACCCCACCCATTTTTTAAGTCCGCATACATCCCCTCTTCAAAATAAACATATTAACACGGGCTTAAACTGCACGCACTGGTGGAACAAGGCCCATTTTAAGACCCACCTGGAAAATTTCGTTTTTTGTTCAAGTTTTTCTTTCAGTTGCTTCAAAATGTTGACCAAATGCTTCCCAGTTATAAAAACGATATATCAAATGAATACTTATTGTATGAGCTTTACAAAGAACACAAATTTTTACAATTTCTATGCCCAATACGTTAGATATTTTCTTTGAAATTGCGTAAGTTTGATGGTCTAAAGAACCCTAAGTACATCTCGATTCTGAAAATTGTTTTTAGTTTTTCAAACTATTTTCTTGAATATAAAACATTTTAACATAATGTTAACATATTTTTGATGACCAAAGTTTTATTTTCAGATAGACCAAATAAAAAGATCTTTGAATATTTCCGATTTTGATTAAGTTTTGTCATTCTTTTGCCCAATATAACTTTTTAGTAAACAAATATCATTTAAAGTAGGTATCAAATGAAAGCTTATTATATTTGCTTTACAACTATTACAAATAATGGCCATTCTTATGTGATATAAACATCATACATCAATAAAACTTACCCCTACCCCAACAAATTTACTGTAAAATTGTCAATTTTTTGTCTATGTTCGCATAAAAATAACCAGAACACTCAAAATGTGTGTTGTATATGACAATGTTTCATAAATTATGCCATGATTTCGTATTTTAACAACCATTTGCCGACTTAAACTCAATATTTTGCCTGAAATTGATGAAAAATGTGAATTTTCAACATTTCAGATTTGCCCAAACTTCACTGTTAAATCGTTATATATGCCAAATCTAGAGGATATATCTGCAGATGTGCCGATTAATAATTCTAAGCGATACATTAGATGTCCGAAAACAATGCTAAAAAAAGAAGTGTTTGATGTGGCTCAAAATGCCGAAAATCTTACCCCTACCCAAACAAATTTTCCTTAAAATTGTCAATTTTTTGTCTATGTTCACCACTATTAACTCAAACACGCAAAATATCTGGTGTATATGACAATGTTTCATAAATTATACCATGATTTCGTATTTTAACAGCCATTACTTGACTTAAACTCAATATTTTGCCTGAAATTGATGAAAAATATAAATTTTCAACATTTCAGATTTGGCCAAAGTTCACTGTTAACCCGTTATATATGGCAAATCTGGATGATATATCTGCAGATATGCCAATTAATTGTTCTAAGCAATACATGAGTTGTCTTAAAACAGCGTTTAGAATATCAAGGGGTGTTTAATGTGACTCTGAATACAGTGAATCTTACCCCTACCCCATCAAATTTTCCCTAAAATTGTCAATTTTTTGGTCTCTGTTCGCTTAAAATAACCAGAACTTGAAAAATGTGTGTTATATTTGACAATGTTGCATTAGTCCGTGGGCTGGAAACACTTTCCGTGCACCCCCCACTTCCGAACCAGACCGATTTTTTTCAGTCCTTCTATGTCCCCTCTTCAAAATAAAACATGTTAACACGAACATAACCTGCACGCATAGACAGTATAGGGCCACTTTTATAGTACACCATCAGAAATTCTTGTATTTACGTTTTAACGTAAGTTTCATCTTTTAAGCTGCATAATTTTTTAACGATAGGTAATATGTACTAAAATGTGGTACCAAATTAAAGCTGTATTAATATTCTTTACAATGAACACAAGTTTGGGATTTTCACGCCATTTTTATGATCTGGGGATGCAAAAAATGTACCCCTCCCCCTGCAAAAAATTGCGAAAATGACAATTTTAGGCTGTCAATTCCTTTCAGATAAACAACCCTCGTCATTTGATCTAGTTTTTATGCCTAACTTATCA
>MJUU01038774.1:212611-224583 GCA_002080025.1 Modiolus philippinarum | reverse complement strand
GAATAATATTCGAAAATAAATAATGAATGAATATAGAGTTGTCATAGAGATAAAAGGCAGGTAACTCAAACAAGTTTAAAATAGAAAGTAACTATGGAGATATAGAAGAAAAATGGTTAGGGTCAGAACAAATACAACATTACTGATCTAACAACAGAAAAGTTAGGGTTAGGGTTAGGGTTAGGGTTAGGATAAAGACGAGACCAGTAGGCAAAACCAAAGTAGAAGTTAAAGTAGAAGGCAAGACATAGGAAAGTACCTTGGATAGTTGTAGGGCGAGACCAAAGTAGAAGACAAAGTAGAAGGCGAGACCTAGGAAAGTACCTTGGATAGAGGCAGGGTGAGGCCAGTGACAACACTATGGACTAGTGAAGTCAAAGCCAATGGCGAGGCACTCAAGACGAGGCCAAAGGTCAAAGGTCAACACTATAACAAAAAGGTTCTAGAGACAATGGTTAAGGTGTAGTAAAAAAATAGATTAGGGTTAGGGTAAAAGCAAGGTCAAAGCTGGGATAAAAACGAGACCAGTAGGCAAAATCAATGACAACACCAAGGGGACCAGGCCAAAGGTCAATGACACACTTAGCACCTCGTCAATTACGATTGAAGCGCCCTCTATATTAGCACAAAAAGTCCCTCCTGAACTAATTTGCATATTTTAAGGAAAATTGAGGGAAAATGAAAATATTTTACAAAGAATGCACTATGGGGCTCCTCGCCAATTTTGGTCTGAGGTAACCCGTTCTACTACTAACATGCGAATAAAACCCAATACATGTAGACTACTAACTCAATGACCACTATCTTGGAAAAGAAAGCATATGACAAAACGTAATTTTGAAAGAAGGGTAAAAAAGTGTTCGCCGCTAAACTGCCGGCTACCTCAAGGAATCTAGTCTGCTGGTAAAACACTGTCGCACTACGGAAGAAAAATCAAACTCAAAACTCCCCAAGGGGTTCGGTAAAGAGTCGTCATGTATTTCAGTAGACATCGGCAGTATAAGTGAGAGGCCAGTATACATGTAAAGTCTTCAGGTCACTGGAATCCAAAGCCAATTTAACGGATTTGTTCAGAATATCTCGTCGATATCCACTGTAAGTTACGCCCCAGTTTTTCTGGTTTATTTATCAGTTTTGACATTTTTTAACAACATTTCCAAAAAATCGAGGATGAGAAATGCCCTTTGTAATTAGCTGTTTGCGAGTCATATCCTATCTAGATATCAAATGTTCATATCTTCTGTAACATTTCTTAAAAGTATTTAATAACTTATGAAATCTATAACCTTATTGTAAAAGTTTGGATGTGACAGTAAGGTTACGCTCATTCAAGTCCTATTTGTGGTGGTAGCTCATATTTTAAATCGAAGCAAACTTAGTCCTCACAACATGCATAAGGCGATTTGAATAGCTCAGCCATACCATCAGACTTTGAATAATATAGGTCTGTGCAAGTGTTTTTGATCTGAATACGAGTTCACATTTCAGTAAGAAACTGGCCACCTTAGTCGTTATTTATGCAAATCTAGCGACTACTTATTTTATGAAGATGTTTGTTACCGTACAGGATTTTATTTTGGGCAATGGATGATTATTCGTCCACGTTTTATAGTAATTATTAATAACTTCTATGTATTTGTTACTATTACCACTTCCTGCAAGCTTTCTCAGAATGTCAGTTGCTGTTCGTTCCGTACGATGTGTCTATTTTGCAATCTGCAAAGGAGCTTTATGTTTGAATTTCGATTTAAAAAAAAATTTTGTTGCAGCTTTAAAAAGATGTATCTCCAGGTACCCTCTTACACGCCGCCAATAGTACTTTTAATTAATACGGGCTAACGCTTTCTTTATCAGTGGAAATCTGTCTTGTTATCATAAGCAACATTTGAAGTTCTTTCACAGTAAGGAAAACTTGTTCGATTATCCTTCTAGATCTTTCCTGACCCGCATTTCATCTTGAATTGAAAGCAAGTGCAATTGTGACAAGAACGACTTTACTATATAACTATATTTCCCCACTAACAGATATGGGAGTTTTGTGCCATCCTTCACTAATTTTACACAGTCTATTTAGTCTGGTCTTCCTCTTCTGACATTTTATATTATGCTCTCCTTCGCTTCGCTCATCGGAACATAAAATATTTCTTAACTAAATAAAGACTCAAACACCAGTCAGGATATGAGTTTCACACTAAACAGCTAGTGCGAAGATTTAATTAAAGAATTGAAAAAAAAAAATCTGGCTTCAACTCTTTGGCAGGAACAATATGGATAAAAGAGAAAACAAAATACATGTATGTATGAAATATTAAAAACTAATATAATAAACCTGTCGAACTGGTTTAGCGTGGAAACCTCGATAGCTTAATCACCGCCAAAACATTGCTTATATACTCATACCGCATTACTTCTAAATAACCACACGCATGAAATAGAAAAACTGTTCAAGAAATATTAAAGTCTTTAACCGTTTAGGAATAGACATTAACCTCACCCATATCATTCTTCAAACCTTTGATGTTAACTGTATTGACAACTTTTGATAGTTGCTTCCATTCTCCTTCAAACCAAACAATGTTTACATGGATTGCAACTGCCTGTCTGTGTTGCGATGATAGACCCCAGTCCTATGTGTTATGTGTTATGACAATATCAAAGGAACATAATACCTCTACCAAATGGGCAATCTGTCCTTGAGGGTTTTAAATCGGTTGAGCAATTTCAGTAACATGTGACCTGTTCTAGGCATAAATTGTCTTCAGTTAAAAAATATCTAAAATATTTGATAAAAACAATGTGATTGACTCTTTCATAGTTACACATCGACCACTCTTTCCATTAGTTGGTGAAATATATCAGAAAAAAAAATATTTTGTTTCTTTATTAATATCCACATCAGCCTAAAAAGTATCTGACTTCCGTTACATTCTTAGGATTTGGCCATTCTTTCACACATTTGATTTTATCTTTGGTAGAAGCGACACATTAAGAGATCACATGAACGAAGATTGTTTTCTGTCGCAGGCATATTGTAAGTTTGGGGTTTTCATTGAGATCAACCACCTTTAGCTTGTCAAATGCCTTCCGCAATTTTGAAGTCATATTTTCAAACATTTTTGGTATAACAATTGTATCATAAAGTAAACCAATGTCCAACATGATGAAACAAGGGCATTTTCAATTACAAGTTCGAAATTGATCCGATCATTGGGCAAACCAAAAAGCATGCGACGAAAGTGAAGATTTTTTCTGGTGACAAAAGCTTCTTTCGGACGGTCTTGGACGTCAAGATCTACTTGCCAATTCCCCAATACAAAAACCTAAGGTTGAAATCAATTTCGTCCCTGCCGGTTATTCCAGGGAGTCGTCTTTTCGGGATATACATCTTTAGTCATTTATGCATTAAACATCCTTTTGGTTAGCAGTGATCAATATTTTAGTTTGTACATGTACGTCGTCCGTATATTGACACTGGGGACGAGATCAATTGATTATTTACTGTCGTTGTGAAAAGATAATATCAAACCAGGAAAAGGGGCAAGGATACAACGGGTCTCTTTGGAAATTTGCAAGTGACTGGATTTAGAATACCTTCAACTGACAGACTTGCTATTATACCTTCAATAGTGGTGTGAAGGTTTTACTTGAACGGTAAGTTTTTTTTCCATTGACTTTGAATGCCTGTTCTGTCGCTACAATTTCTTGTGAATCTGATACTGCCTCTTAGCGGTAGTGTAATGTTTCCTCAATAATATCCCAACCGTAATTGTTCACTTAGTCGTTTGTCCTTTACTCGCCCTTTCTTTGGGTCTAGCTTCAATACTTAACCTTTTGGATATCAAACAACTGAGTGTTGTTATTTATTTGGTGGTACAAACTATTAACGAAGAAACAATTCCTTGCAAAAAACAAAAATTTTTGCATTTGAGATTAAAACGTTGATTTCCGTTCCAACATGCGTTTCCCCAAAAAGATGCTTGCTTACATCCTTATAAATGTATCCTACGTTATTTATTTAACCTTTCCATCTCAGTTGATTTAAAAAAAATATATATGTGTATTGCATTATATTATGATAATCTTGAATGGATGAGTAGCCAAGTACAAAAGGTTTATCTATATGGCCATTTCGACAACTTATGTCTCTTTTATGTAAATCAAATCGACCATATATCAAAGTACTTGTAAAACATGGAGAGTAAATAACCAAATGTAAAAAGTCCCAACAAGCTAATGACAAATCTTTTTCACAACGAAATTTATCCTTAGTTTTCTTTAACAATAATCTTTAGTTATTGAAAGTTTCCAAATAAAATTGGATTTCGGAACAGTGCCAAATGTTGACTAGTTTGTTAGTGAATATCCCCTGGGACTGACAGCTCATCATCAAAGTTATCGGCTTACTGTTAATAAGAAACAAAATCCACAAGTTACTGTAAAACTAGTTTCTGCAAAAATGCCATATCGACCATTTATGTCGGGTTAGTAGCAATTGAATTTAAGTTAGGTCTATGTCTTTGTGCCCTCAAATATAATCTAAATACCATTTTTGGAGGTTACTATTGATTTAATTTCTGCATGCGGTCAATCACTTTCCCTGATACATTTGTAACTTGGAAGAATTTCAATAATGTTGTATATATATTCTTTAAAATTACAAAAATAATGGATATCTATTTTATTTGGGGAAGGAATTCTAAGAAATTTTACAAATCTCTCAAAATAAGGAAACACACTATTGCAGCATATATTTCAATTTAAGATGATTTGTAATTTTAAATTGACACATTTGAGCCAATAGATCACATTTGTAAGAGATTTAATGGACCTAAATGAATACATTTTGAATGTTACATAATCAAACAATTAAGGATTTTTTTTTATAACGAACACAATTTCATTGAAATGATTTACTAATCTCCCCTAAGGGATTTACTTGTCGAGTAGTAGAAACATACGGCAGATTTTCATATTTCAAATGTTAAGCAAGTTATTTTTTTTAACTAGAAATATTTGCATTGAAGAAAAACAACATACAGAGATATGTCAAAAACGAAAAAATGGAAAAAGAAAAAAACAAAGCATAAAAAATATAAAAATCACAACCTTAACATTCAAAACTAAGACACAACATTTGAAAGTATGAATATTTTCATTATTTTTATCCATTTTCCCTGAAGAATGATAATAAAGAAATACATAGTGCGTATTCAGAAATTAGATATATGAATGGATGAATGATCGCAATCATTTTATGTATCAATCTGAATGGTGAATGATCATTATCATTTTATGCATTATATCTGAATGGGTGAATGATCGTAAATATTTTATGTATTATATCTCAATGGATGAATGATCGTATTCATTTTATGCAATATATATGAATGAATGAATGATCGTAATCATTTTATGCATGATATCTGAATGAATTAATGATCGTATTCTTTTTATGCATTATATCTGAATGAACGAATGATCGTAATAATTTTATGCAGACATCTTTATACACTGTAAGTAGAAAAAATGACATATTTTATATACATATTGTATATACATATGTATATACTGCGTGTCTATAGTTTTAATCTAACAATGCCATTGTAATTTACATTCTCAAAATCATCTGACAGACAGATTTAATTTTTTGGTTGATCCATAACTGGATTCGAACCTTCAACTCTTTGTACATCTTCGGCACAGCGCCTAGCATGTTAACCAGAGGTGATACCCCTAGACTACGTCCAGTTCCTCAATACATTACCACATCAGTTGATTTTGAAAACCGAATATACTGTAAATTTAGTTTATGGAGTGACACAAAAGACACATTACAAAGTTAATTAGTGTGTAAAATAGACATCGATTCATAGCACATTCGATCGTGCATTTCAAGACGGACCCTCTTTGAAAAATGTTGCGATCAACTTGAACTTTATCACAGATTGGAATAGTCAATTGACCGCTTGGTATATTTGACGGAGAGATATGAAGATACGCCATATTTCATTCTGCTTGCGGTGAATTAGCTCCCTTTTCTCATTAATAATATTAATTCCAAAAACCTTAAAAAATATGTCTATCAATGGCAAGTTGATGTATAACGATTGAATACTTTTTGTTAGACTTTGATTTGGTAGGATGATGGCTTCAATTGTTTTAATTTATTGAAAAATATCATGGTTTTGAACCTTAAATCTGGTACTTTAAATCTTATTGAATATGTCATCTTGATGTAGAAAAAGGTCAGTATATTTTCAAGCTTTTCTGTCGACATCACGATCTGGTGCACCGCTTTGGAATATCCATTTCTAAGGTGACAACAGATGTTTCCCTTTACAGTTAAACTTAGTTTTTCCTCTATTGGATTTGACATTACTACTGGAGTTAACATGTTCAACACGGCGGATGTCTTATAAGAAGCAGGAGAAGCTTTCTCTACCGGTGAACTGATCTCATTCATGCTTTTTATTGGATCCTCATTCATCTGTATGTGTGTCTTCATTTTTTCTTTTCTGTCCGTACTCATGTGGTGTCCTTGTTTCTTTGTTTTTCCGATGTTGCCATTGTTTCTTGATTGTACGATTTTTGGCTGACGGTTCGGTTCTTACTTACCTCCATAAATTCGTGGGTGTTATTTCTTATACTTTTTAAGGTACACCTTGTGTTTTCAGTATTTGTTCAAATTTACGCCCATCACATATTTGATGACTAAATACCGAAGTTACTGTGAATTTAAATTCTGCATATGCGCATTTCGACAACTTATGTCTCATCAGTGCAGATAAAATCTAAACGTTTGGAAGACCATAAATTCAAAAATCCATAAAAACTGATAGAGAACAAATACCCAATATGATCTAAATGTAAAGCCAAAATCAGCTAAGGACAGAGCTTTGCATGAGGGAGATACTCCTTAGTTTTTAACAAAATTTACAAAAATTTAGATATTGTAAGGTTCAAAATAGAATCGGCTTACGGGTCAGTACCGAAGTACTGACTACTGGGGTGGTGAATACCCTCGGGGACTAACAGTCCACCAGCAGTGGCATCGACCCAGTGGTAACAAATGACTAAATACCGAAGTTACTGTGAATTTAAATTCTGCATATGGCTTAACAAATTTTACACAATAACCCCCGCTTTTTATTTAATTATCCACGTCTTGTAGTAAAACACACCTGTATGGAGTATTGAAATATTCGTTTTACACATTTCAAGGGCTTTCAGGTCACTAAAGCTTCTAAAAGTAGTAATGACGATTATGAAATTATTTATCAAAATAACAAAGGAGTAGGTGCGGTAAGGGCCTTATTTGGCCTAAAAATATAAGATTGCTTAAATTCACAATATTTTTGTTGAAATGTTCTATGGATATGGGTCAACAGGTAAGAGGAAGATTACTCAAGTATTGATGTACGATTACAGAGTTTTTCAGTGTACAAAATTGGACATATTGCACATTTTGTCAAAAAATGACAAATTTAACCGATTTTGACTACTTTTTCTTAAGAGAAAACATAGAGCGCATGCAAGAACCACAAAAATATTCATATGGGAGGTCCAATGCATCTGTACCAACAAGCTGGTAAATTAACTATTTGGTTCTTGAATGCGCTCTATATTTCCGATTAGGAAAACCGTTCGAAAATACGCCAAATTCCTTGTATTTCTATGAAAATGTTCACGAGTAGCTTTAACATGACGTCAGAACTGCACCTACTGTGACGTCATAGGTTTATCATCCAAACCCAAAAATATTAAAAGCACGTTTTTCACTCAAGACCAACTTGTGTTAAACTATTGCCACATGGAAACATTATTAAAGTTTTATATGACAATTGGGAAAGGCCCCTGATAATAAGGATGCTTTTTGTATTTTATTCTTTCTTGGGATCTGAACTTTCAAACGAACATAAAGGAAAATATTTAGGTGCAACTTAAAAAATCACCGAAATTTAGGGCCAAATCAGCCCCTTATCCCACATTGTCCTTTCCAAGCAAGTCGGAGGGAGTCGCAAGCAGATAGTAATTTGCCGTTCTCAAGATGTGTCTCTGTTTCTTTTTTGTTTCCGGTGTTGCCATTGTCCTTGGATTATTCGTTTTGGATTGACGGTTCGGTTCTCACTTACTTTGTGATTCGAGCTAACATAAGACAACCCATCCTGGTCACCTTTCCTGTAAATGTTTATCCTGACTGTTTTTATCTTCCCGTTCTTTTAGATGGAAGAAGGAGGGGGTCTGATCTCGGATTCACGTGGGAATAAAGACAAAATCCCGATTTTCCAAGTAAATAAATGACTTGATCCTTATCCCGAAAAATGAAGATTCCTATACCGTTTATCATGGGTATTGTAACGGGTTAATCCCGAATCAGCCCGTTGAATAAAACAACTAACTAACGAAATTTTTCATTTTTCGATTCCATTACAACGGTTGTCATTCGGAAAATTTTAACCCTCAGAATAGTGTCAACAAATCTTTCACATCCTGTCTGTACATATTCAAGCGATTCTTAGCTACTTGATTTATCCCCATGGAAACGCTAGTAATAGAATAAAAAACAAAAAACAAAAATTGGTAGCTAGAAATAATATGCATTATGGTTCTTTTCGGTATGCCTTTAATTTTTGGTTTTTAGATAAACCCGAAAATTGGTCGCTAGAAAATTTAATTTGTCGCTAGAAATTGGTCGCTAGCTAGAGTCGGGTTTAAAATATTGTTTAAAAGTCAGAATTTCTATCATTTTCATACAATGCCGCCTACTTTTCCGTTTTAGGGAATTTAAAGCTTTAGAACAATTTTTACATTTCTTTTGTATAATATTTTGAAACAATTCTGAGCACTTTTTCTCCGCCCTTTTTGTTTCTATGGTAACGATGGCTATTTAAAACAAATATGACTAATAATCATGCTATGGCGGAACACGTTTTCTTATATTATACTTAGTATGCGCTGCAAATTGTAAACTAATTCCGAGTGATTACAATTACGGTAGGTACTGCAGGCATATGTACACTATCTCCCTTAATTGTAATCGGTTACAATTAAGGGAGGTCCTGCAACCGTAAATGTAACCGGGATTATATTTATGGGTGGTCCTTAACCTTAAGTGTAATCGGATTACAACTAAGGTAAGGATTACACTTAAGGGCTTAACAATGCAGGATAGTAAAAAAAAACAAAAACAAAATCAAATATTCCTTTGAATTAAGTGTAAAAGTGTAGTAGATATTTTTGAGTTAATTCCCTTTGTGTATCTATCTTACTACTTGTGACTAATAAGATATTTTCTGTAATTTTTTGCCACCACGTATTTGCCACTTGATTTCGTCGATGCCCATCAAACAATTACTCCGGTGCTTGCACGAATAACCGATTTTTTTCTGTTTAAAACTTTCATGTTTAAATTGTTGAAAGCTAAGGAATAACTACCTCGTGCAAAATATATTATATTTGTTGGTAGCTGATTTTGGACCTGATGGTTATTTGTATTCTGAAAGTTTTCATTCATCTTCTTCCAAATATTTTGGTTTGATCAAAATGGCCATCACAAAAACTTTATTTACCGTATCTTCGGTATAAACTGTAAGCTGTAGATAAAATGTAGAAAACAAGATTGTTCAAATATTTGTAGAGTTTTAGTTCGCAGTTCAACTTTCAAATATTTAGTGTCTGACACAAACAAGGACATTTTAATGATAATTTGTAAAACTTGATCAATTATAAGTATACATTGTAATATACATAATAACTAAATACCGAAGTTACTGTAAATTTTAATTCTGCATATGCGCATTTCGACAACTTATGTCTCTTCAGTGCAGATAAAACCTAAAAGTATGGAAGACCATAAAATCAAATATGTTAAAAAACTGGTAGAGAACAAATGCCAAATATGATCTAAAAGTAAAGCCAAAGTCAGCAAAGGACAGAGCTTTGCATGAGGGAGATACTCCTTAGTTTTCAACACAATTTACAAAATTTTAGATATTGCAAGGTTCGAAATACAATCGGCTTTCGGGTCAGCACCGAAGTACTGACTACTGGGCTGGTGAATACCCTCGGGGACTAACAGTCCACCAGCAGTGGCATCGACATAAATAAATATACATAAAGAAGCATAAAACAAGATTTTACGAAAATGAGTTTTTGTTCTCTTGTGTTTTGTGTCTTTTTCAAATATTGAAATAAAAATATTTCTGTTACACATTTTAGGCCAATGTCTTTCACGTTTTTTCTTAGATTTTACTTCGTGAAATGTAATTACTAAAATCTAAAGGTAATTAGTAAATTAAATGACGAAAGTTTTGAATTAAAATACAGATATATGTCGCAAATGTACCATTATAAAATTGTTTATCCACGTGTTAAATAGTAATGTATATTTTTGAAACAGTTGCACAAAGAGTTAACTGTCTGTGAAAGACCGAGAACAATACAAGTGACAAGACTTAATTTAATATCGTTAAAAGCTATTCAACATGATTTTAAACAAAAGATTCGTTTAATTGTATTAAGATATGTACACCTTAACATGGGTAACTAGGTGAATAAAAGAACATAATTTGAATTAAAATAAAATGGCGATTATGAAATTATAAATTAACAAAAAGTGATATGATAAATTTGTGTGGATGTAATTGCCATGATGTTAAATGACAATGAACGTGGCTGTTCTACTTATAACTATATTTTACCTTGCTACTGGAGGTATGTTATATGATTTCGTATTATTAATTCTTTAAGAAAAGAGTAATTAAAAACCAGAATAATACGATCAAACAAAAAAAATAATCTTAGTAAACGGAGAAACTTATAAAAAACTAAAACAATACAATTCAAGGGACGAGGGAGAGTCTCCCGAATTGATTATATTTCATTTTTAACTTTAGATATATTTCTTTTAAATAATTGGTTCTTGTAACAACACCCTAAAACTTGAAGGCTAGGCTGATAATAACCTGGGGAAATATCAGTGCGTCAAAGATATCGAAACAGTGGTCTTTTCAATGCAGACAAAATCTTAATATTTTGAAGGATAAACTGTGGTTTTCCATTATATCGAAACTAAATGGGAACTTTGCAACTGTTGAACATTTTATGAAATATATAGACATATTATAGAGTAGTTATCAATAATACAATAGATAAACACTGAAAGGATATGAAGTAAATGCACATAAGCCAAATTCTCAACAAATACATCGTAGAACTAAGCAAAAGAACAACGTTTTTATTGTTGTACTTCATCTTGAAGTCACCCTAAGGTCTTCAATAATGATATTTGCTCATACCTCATAGTCAATTCAAGACAGTTCCTTTTACTGGTTTGAGGAGCGGAATTCATTGTCTAATTGTCGAACAATGCAACATCCATGTCTTATTTAATCCATCAAAAAATACAGAAAATTAACTGGCGAAGCGCTCTAAGGCCACATCAAATCAATTAATAGATTCTCATCCCCACCCACCCCATTTTTTCTAAGCTCAATTTTTTTTTATTTTCAAGTATTTAGAAATTTTCTTTAAATTCTTATCAATTTTAGTGAAAATCAGTAAAAAATATAAAATAAAACCCTCCCACCCACCCCTGATTTTTGGTTACAGGTGGATGAGAATCTACAAATTAACTTGATAGGGCCTAACAATCAGTGTTATCTGTTGTCCAAAGATAGTGGAAAGATGCGACATGAAGACAAACACAGGCCCCCATCAAGGCAATGATCAGACAACTTAACATTACAGATAATGAGATGTGGGCACTATAAACAGGTGATCAAAACATCTTTTGAAATTGCAAAAAATAACAAAAGACCAAAATCTGAAAGTATGAAAGTTAATCCATAGGATACATCGGCAAAAGAATACCGAAGCAAGAATGAGGAAAGGAAGAATTCTAAAATCATGAATCCAAAATCACGGCAATTCATATTCAACACGAACTGAGATAGTATGCTATAGACAAAAAA